>JALLOS010000735.1:0-10391 GCA_036939435.1 Stephanodiscus minutulus
AAAAAAATACTCTTCATCTTCAATTCTGCCTTCGCCTTTGCCTTCACATCCAACGTTGCAACCCACTTCACCACTTATAGTACCAGTACCACTCTCGCATTTGCGATGACGAGACCGGTTTTGTACAGCCCCCCTCGCCTTGTTGATCAACTTGTTGTTGATGATGTGCTTTTTTTACCTCATCATCCTTCCGGGATGACATCATTACTTAAAACTGGCGGTTTGACCTCCAACATTGCACCATTGAATCCCATTGCCGTCAATGTCTTTCTCAACTGACGATACTATGTGAGATGAACGATGAAGATCCAAACGAATCGTAGCATTCAGGTTGAGCGCCCCCCCCCTCACCCATTACAAATCTTACTTTCAGGTCTTTCATAGCATTCCCCGTCATTGGCAAATATTCAACCGGCATACACGTTTTGGTGATTCTATCCATCCTGAAATGGAAATCAAACGGACGCAACTCCACCAGGTCATCCGGCAACCCCACGCACACGCTGAGGGTCGATTTTGTAGCCATTCCTGTTTCAACCAGTTGGTGCTGAGGATACAACATGGGTGGCATGTGTTCACCTCGGAGGGTGATCCCATACACCCCTGTTGCGTGGAAGCTACTCTCAATGCATCGTGCCCGAATTTGTACTATACCACCTCCTCCAAAGAATTTCCTGCGGAAAAAATAAATAAAATAATTATGTGCGCGACCATCACATTTGACGAAGCAGCCGCCACCCTCATCGGCCCCAACATCCCCATGTTGGACCCACGTCCAAATGTCGAACACATCGGGGCCATATCGTACCAGCTTCCTATTCAAACCCAACCAGCCTCCACACCAAAACCTGTTGGGGGAGGGGGTCCCCCCTTTTACCTTTAGACCCCCGCTCAAAAATTTCATCGTCTGTCCTTCGCTTACCCCCTCCCCAACCGCATCTACGATGCGATGAACAACGCGTAGTAACGGCGTACCCAATTGCACTCACAGAGATAGTATTACGCACGGGAGAACGACGGAACGATGTCGAAGGACAACCAACAACAGCCACCGGCCGCACCTGCGGCCGCGCCTGCGCCTGCGGCAACCGAGTGGAACGACGAGCTCGAGGCCGACCTCAGGCGCATACTGTCGGTGGGAGAGGAGTGCATAAGCGAGGGGGAATTGCGATCGCTGCTCCTCGCCAAGGGTCGAGGCACAGAGAGTGCCGAGAATGACGCCCCCGCCTCCGCCTCCGCCTCCGCCTCCGCCCCGCGCATCCGCCTGTACGACGGCTTCGAGCCTAGCGGCCGGATGCACATCGCACAGGGCCTGCTAAAGTCAGTGAACGTCAACAAGTGCACTTCGCCAGGGACCCACTCGACATTCGTCTTCTGGGTCGCCGACTGGTTCGCGCTCATGAACGACAAGATGGGCGGCGACCTGCACAAGATCACCGTCGTGGGAAGGTATCTGATTGAGGTCTGGAAGGCCGCCGGCATGGATCTGTCAAACGTGGAATTCCGTTGGGCTAGCGAGGAGATCAACGACAACGCCCACGTCTACTGGCCCATCATGCTCGATGTCGCCAGGAGGTTCAATGTCACTAGGATCAAGAAGTGCTGTCAGATCATGGGTAGGCTAGAGGGGAACCTCACCGCGGCGCAGGTACTGTATCCTCTCATGCAGTGCACCGACGTCTTCTTCCTCAAGGCGGACATTTGTCAGTTGGGCGTCGACCAGCGCAAGGTCAACATGCTCGCCAGGGAGTACAGCGATCACGCCAAGGACAAGAAGAGGCGCAAGCCGGTCATACTCAGCCATCACATGCTATACGGCCTCAAGGAGGGGCAGGAGAAGATGAGCAAGAGCGATCCCGACAGCGCAATATTCATGGAGGACGGGGTGGAGGACGTGGAGAGGAAGATCCGATCGGCGTTTTGCCCCACTGCCGCACCCGCACCCACCTCGATTGCTGATCCTACACAAACGACTGCCAATGACGACGATGCCACGAAGGATGATGCGGGAGATGTTAAGGAGGAGGTGGATGCGGGTAGGGAATCCATGCACCTCGCGAACGACGACGACAGCGCGCTTAAGAATCCGATCCTTGATTATGTCCGTCACATCGTGCTCTCCCCCCCCGGGTCCACCTTCGCTTGCTGCCGTCGTCGCGTCATCGTCAGTGGGGGTAAAACCGACGCGACGCCTTCGATGACGGAGGGGGAGGAGGAGACGACGGGTGGGGAGGTCGAGGAGCGCATCGTCTACGAACGTTACGACGACGTCAAGTCCGACTTCCTGTCCGGGAGGATCTCGCCGGACCAGCTGAAGGACGGTCTCGTCGCCGCTTTGAACAAGCTGCTGCAGCCTGTGCGGGATCACTTCGAGACGGACGACGACGCCAGGGTCCTTCTAGAGCAGGTGCGCGAATTCAAAAGGACGACGACCACGTCGACGACGGCCGCGGGCGTCTTGGGGGAGGACGCGCCGCCCAAGGTGTTTCGACTGGACCTCGTCGAGGCGGGCGTCGTACCGCCGTCGTGCCACCTGGTCATGGCGCCTCTCCCCGAGAGCAACCCCACGCTCCAGAGCGTCGCGGACGTGCTCGGTATGTTGAGGACCGGTGGCGCTTCTCCTTCGACGACGACAACGCCCGGGGTGCTGATGCTCCTGGATTGGACCGCGCGCGTGAACAGCAGTCTCGACGCCGATCCAAAGTTGATATCGGCGTACCACGCCGTGCTGCTTTCGACGTTGCGAGCCCTGGACGATCATCTGCACGGGGGGGCTGTGATGAAGAACGTCACCATCGTTACTCAATCCGAGGCGATCCTTCGCGATCCTTCGAACTATTGGATATCGGTAATAAACGCCGGACGTCACTTCTCTCTCGACGAGGTGATGATGGGGGGCGCCAACAACGTCAAAGGAGGAGGGGGGGGGTCGATGAAGGATTCGGAGGGCGTGGGAAAGGTGATTGGGCGGCTGATGATGGTCGCTGACGTCCTGGCGGTCAATCCGAGGAGCATCGCGTTGTTCGAGGCATCCGGTGGAGACGACGGCGACGATGACGGCGCCAAGGGCATCGAAAATATGAGCATCGAGGAGGGGTGCAATGACGAGACGGCGGCGCGATCGGTGGAGGCGCACCTGATCCTACAATTCTACTCGACCAAATTGTCCCATCCAGGTTTGGCGTCCGTCCTGCCCGTGCCACGGATATCGCACGTCGGCGGCACCGCCCCGTCGTCGTCGGCGGCGGGGGGCGGCGGGAGGCTGGGACTCCAACCCCCGCGCGAGTCGGCCGCGCACAGGACCGAGTCCGACGAGTACTACGTGACGGACGATCCGAAGGTGCACGGTAAGAGCAAGATGAAGAAGGCGTTCTGCGAGCCTGGCAACGTTGGCTTCTGTCCGCCGATAGAGTTGCTCGCTTACTTCGGGGGGCTTGAGGGCGGCGGGGCCGATTGCGAGGATCATCGCAGGGTGGTCACAATCTCCCGATCCCCCGACAATGGAGGAGACGTCACCTACGCGGCAAAGTCCGAACTGGTCCGAGACTTCGCGTCGGGGGCGCTCCATCCCGGTGACTTGAAGGGCGCCGTATCGAACATGATGGTGGAGGTGCTGACGAAGATCAGCGCCGAAATCAAGTGCGACGATGCGTCATCGAAGGGTGTCAAGGCGCTGAAGGCATTCGAGAAGAAGATGGCGAAGCAGAAGAAGAAATGAATGCTTCCAAGTATAAGAAAACAGAACGAACAACATCGATGGAAGTGAATTGGAGGGAAGGGGGTATGGCCTACTTGGAAGCAAAAGTATTATTTAAACTAGGATGGTTCAACTGGCTGTGTAAGTAACCTTGTTTGCTGGAGGAGAAGTGTCTGTTGATGTCTGCTGTTAAGGCGTAAATACATGCAAAACTTCCGAAAACGACACACTTAGTCTTACTTTCCAACAAATAATTCTAAACGTTCCCAACATTCGTGGAACACGCAAATTGGATGTTACAACACAGCCAAGAAGATACTACTAGCTCTCAACTGTCATATATATTATACACCCGACAGTAGTCAACGGATAAATCACAGCTCTATTGTGGTCTGCAGGAATTTGGGATTATGGCTAAAGTGGCTGAACATTCCGACTATTGGTAGCACGGATGCCACGAACAAACTCTACAAGAGAGGAGCGCAATGAGTAGCATACGAGGCGTGAAGACTACATTTATTTGAGGAGTACACATTCTTACCTTTCAAATCCGTGTTGTAATGAAGCAACTCCTTCAACTCATTTTTCAGGAATTGAATAACTGAATCATCCGGGTGCAGGCCAAACGAGCGGAAGATTCTCTCGAGGAATAATGCCATTGTCTCAGGAGGCACTAGGCAATCATCATCCAAACTTACAAAGTGAGCGTTAGAGGTAGAGACAGTGAGAGAATGAATCAGCAGGTCATAACAGTGGCACGTCCAAGACATTTGAATACATACCTATCAATTGCAACCAAACAAGACGCAAAACTTGTCGACGATACCTTAAACTTGACGAAGGCATACGCGACTGATTTATCGAAGAATATTGGACACACTAAATTTAGAGAGACCAGGATTTTGTTGAATTTCGCAACCGGTCATGTCACTTACACACTGAGAGCTCAGTAACGTACTGAGCGAGCCCTTGCATAATGTACCCGGTTGGAGTCATTCGCAACTCATGAGGGAACATACATATCATGTGGTAAACGAAGCAAAATGCGGTTGGAGGGAACATATCCCATGATAAATGCATCATTATCTGATGTTCCATTTCAACAACGTCATTAGACGAGAACGAACATCCTATTCTAATTCCATGCGTGAGCATCTGCTCCATGTTCATCGTCCTTGGCTCAAACAGCTTGATCGCAAGTTTTAATGCTGCCATCGGCACAAGGAAGCATTGTTCCTTGTTCCTTTCATGATGGACGAATGATGCCACAAAAAATTCATCGAGGTACGCCATTGCTACATTAACCTTAGACGACGAAACATGATTCAGTGGGAGATGATAGGTTATCATGCAACAAGAATTGGCCATTCACGTACGATGTCTCGGTCAAAATTGTATGCATCGATGACTCGGATCATCCACGCAGCTGCCTTCTGCCTCCACCGCTCGTTGATGAATTCGTTTCCTGACTCTGGAAGCTCTCCTAGATAGTCATGGCGGGAGTAAAATGCATCCTCCTTACCCAGCATGACGGCTATCTGATCGACCAGAAGCTGTAAATAGCCATCTCCCACCCAGCTATTCAATGCCACGGTAGACACGGATATGCACATCATGCTCGTCTATATCTAGTTCATAGCCTTGGCCGATTCCAAAGACTATGAGACGATGAGACCAGAGAGAGGCGACCATTCGTTCAGTTTCTGTTAAGGCTCCAGCCGTTTGGTCGCTCGCATTCTGTGTGTTCAAATGTTGTTCCTCTTTGGACATGATGGACTTGTGTTTCCTTCACATCCAGTCTCCAGTGCTGGAAACAATATATAAACTCTTGTCTTCGCAAAAGTTTGGACATAGCCTGACCACAAAAGAAATCTCTTGCTACCATTTCCGTGAAACTGAATATCAGCGGAGTCTCTTGTGATTGACACTGAGATCCGACATTCTCCACGGCATTGCTTTCATGCGAGCAGAAAATTCCGCCTCTGTTGGAGAAGGTTTCATGGGTTTCTGAGATATCATGCATGATTCAAAATAATGTCACAAAACGAAAGATTTCGTGAAATCTCAGCGACTCGAATTGTTGGTAGGAATACCGCTGGTTAACAGAAATTTTTAAGTACTGTATTCACAAAAGGAAACAGTGGCTCCATAATCATCACACCAACAAATAATAACAATACACCTCTGGTCAGGCCAGGAAGAAGAGTCAGTGCCCAATGAACTACCCACAATTGTCGCCTCCTACGGGGCAATCTGAGCTCGTTGGCGATGAGCCATTTACATCGCACACTCCAACGACGTCTCATCCGAACTCGCGCAGTGCCTTTCGCCCAGGAAGCCAGAGCAATCTTTCGCCATTTCAATACCTTACTCCTCCTACTTCACCCACGGGAAACAGTTTCGGGCCAGCTAGATCTATTCTCTGGCCAAGGATCAGCCGAAGTAATCACTTTCCAGGCGAAGCTGATTCTTCCGTCTTGATCAGCTTGGGTGCCGTGGCGAACGCATCGCCGCTGGTGCCTAGAAGAATCCTTTCCGAGTTCATCGGGTATGAAAGCCTCTCGCCTCCGAATGCGCGCGATGCATATCGCCTGTCCAGTCTGACTTATCCTCAGCCGATTCGAAACCGCGCTCCTTCTGATGTTGCATTCGCGGGAAGAAGCTTCGGGCCGGCTAATTCTATTCTCGGGCCACGGATCAGCTCAAGGCGCTTATTGCTAGACGAAATATCTGATTCCACCGTCTTGAGCGGCTCGCGTGTCCCGGCGAACGCATCGCAGAGGGTGCCTACCAGAGGCATTTTCGACCTCGTCCGATGTGAAAGCCTCCCGTCTTCAAATGCACGCCATGGGTTTCGCCAATCAAGTCTGAGCAATCGCCGTTCATTTCGGAACCGATCTACCTCTGCCGCGCCCAGGAGAAGCAGCGACAGACCGCCCTACTTTAATATCAGGCCGAGGATCGGACGTAGGGTTCATTCTCCAAGCGGAAACAATTCTTCGGGACAGCTCATGCCAAGCTTGAACGTCGACGCAGACACGTTTTCCCCGGTGTCTACCGCACTCCCAAGTTTCCCGTAAATTGGCACTGACATGCATACGACGTGAACGACCCAGTACCATGACTTAACAAGACCAAGATTTATTCTGAACTGCAACGCTTAGTTTCAAGTACAATGTTTGATGTATTGCATATGATGTGATGATGTGAGAAGAAGTATGTCTTGATCGCAAGACAGGTTTCTATCGCGCTCGAAAAGAATATAATATTGATTGCCTGCTGAACCAACAAATTGATTCTGTAAATAGAATTCAAGTATTCGTTAATCATATGTTGTGATGTCCCTTCTATAGATCAATATCTCATTACGATACCACGCGTACTACTCGCTGTGCATTCATCATCGAGCTCCCGAAAAAAAAATATGTTCCCTCACAAACTCAAAGAGCCCTATTTTGTCCAAACCCTGCTCTACTATCAACGTCCCCGCCGCCTTGTACAAACTCCCCAGCGGGATCTTGCCTAGCGGGACCATCGGCCGGACGGTCAGCGGCCGCGGCGGATCCTCCTCCCCGTACCGATTGTTCCACGCCATCAGCGCGGGCAGGATCATGAAGAGGACGCTGGACCCGAATATTCCGGTGTAATCGACGATCTGGTAGTTGTCGACGATGTCGTTAACAACCCCCGTCGTCGTCGAGGAGTAGTATCCCAGGGCGATCGAAACGACGGCGGGGGGCGACAACGTCAGCAGCGCGACGTTCCACTTGTCGTCGTCGGCGTCCTTCTTCCCCCGACTCGACGACGACGACGACGACGACGGCGGCGGCATCGCCCTCCCGATGGCGTCGTTGAATTCGTTCACGAAACCCAGGACCACGCCGACGAGGCTCGTGAGGACCGCCAGTTCGGACGCGACCGCCACCGACGACGAGAGCGACGGCGGGAAGAAGAAGCGCGTCGTCGCGTCCAACGAGGGAGGGGGGTGGGACGACAACGCCGTCGTCACGACCACCGCCGCGGCCGAGGAAGCCCCCGCCGCGCCGCCCCCCGCATTCCCGAGTATCACGGCATTCCAAGTCAGGTACATTATCAGCGCCGTCGTCGATCCTGCCCGTCGGTGTTCGTTCCAACACGGGGCGCACGCAAACCCGAGGTTTTTCCGCCACACACACAGAGAGGACGGGGGGGGGGGATGGGGGGGGAAACGCACACGTCGTTGTCGTTAGCGGGGCGAAAAAAGGGAAGGACGCACCCGCACCCGCAACGACGCGGCCGGCCCCGGCAAGAAGGCCGGGCCGGGCCCGGGCGAAAGGAAAAACGTGACGTTCGCCCACGCGCGCGCGCACCACTCACCCAGCACGATCGCCCTCGTGATCTTGTCCTTGTCCCCCTCCAAATCGTACACCACGCGCGGCACGACGCCGTGATACGTCCATCCCATGAACAGCAGCGGGAAGACGTCCAGGAACGATTCCGGATGCTGATTCGCGTGTTCGACGAGAGACGGCAGGTCGGCCGTCGGCAGGCCGACGCACACCGCGACGACGAAGGCGAGCAGCGTCGCGGGGACGAGAGCGGTCGTGAGCACCGATCGGACGGCGTCGCGTCCCGATGCGGCCGACAGGAGCGCGCACGTCGCGACGGCGAAGGCGGCGCGACCCGAGGGCGACGGGCCGATTGTCGCCCCCCCCGCCCCCCCGAGCGCCGCCGACACCGTCACCGCCGCCGTCGCCGTCGCCGTAGTCGCTGGGATCCCGTTGCCGACGACGCCCCCGCCGTCCGTCGCGGCCGTCGTCGCCGTCGTCGCCGCCGCCGCCATCGCGTCCGCGAACAACCCCGACAGGCGATCCCCCCCCTCGCCGAGGTACACCCCCACGACGAGATAACTGACGACGAGGAAACCCACGCCCGCCAACCTCCCACCCCATTTGCCCAAATGGCGATCGTACGTTCCCAGCAATCCGGCGTCGCTCGCCTTCCCCGTCTCGCCGTATCCGTTTATGAGCAGCTCCGACGTGAGCAGGGCCGATATGGTCATGTACGCCCAAGCGACGAGCGCGGCGACCGTCCCCGCGACGTACCCGGAGGAGGACGTCGCCTCGGGGAGGAACAGGAGGCCGCATCCCAGGGACGTCCCGCACAGCAGCGCCGACGAGGGCAGGACGCCGTTGGCCGTCGACCTCCGCGCGGACACGACCACGACGGCGTCGCCCCCCCCCCGCCCGCCACCGTCGTCCGTCGTCGTCATAGTCGTAGTCGTCGAGACGACGTCGTAGCGGATGTTGGAAAAGAGGTTCGGCACGGATCCGCTCAGGTACTCGGGCGTCGACGTCATGCGCGACTCGTCGATCCTCCCGACCTTGTCGGCGATCTTGCGCAGGAGGGGAGGCAGGTGCGGCGGCGGCGGCGGCGGCGAAGAAGAAGAAGGAGAAGGCGACGCGGAGTCCTCGTCGGCCGTCATTGTCATCGTCGCCGATGTCGATGTCGATGCCGCAGAGGGAGGAGGAGAGGGAGGAGAGGCGACGTCGTCGACTCCGCGTTCGTTGCCATCATCATCGTCGTCGCGACCTCCTCCTCCTCCTCCTCCACCGCCGCGCTCCTCCTCCTCCTCCTCCGACGGTCGATGTATAATATCGAGTAGGAAGAAGGGGATGACGACGTCGTCAGTGGACTTCCTCCCCACGCCAGCGCCGACGCCACCATCGGCGGCGGCGGACGACGACGACGGCGCAGCGGGGGCGTTGGTCGACATCCGCCCGGCCGCGGCCGCGGTCGTCGTCGCGGAGGAGGAGGACGACGGCGGCGGCGACGCGTGCGGCCGGGACGGCCGTCCGCCGCGACGCGCGATGGACCGAGGCGAACCGAACGCGAACGACGACGACGACGACGACGACGACGAATGCGAATGCGCGGCGAGGAGGAGGAGGAGGGAGAGGCGCACCGGGAGGGCACCGATCGGGGGTCGGCGGCGCGATGACGATGACGGTGATGCCGCGTCGTCGTCGTCGTTCGCGTCGGAGTCGCCGCCGCGCCCGGGAGGACGGCGGCGGCGGCGACGCCGGTCGCGGGAGTCGGCGTGATCGCGGGCGCCGTCGTCGCAGTCGTCGGCGGCGGCGCCGGCGGCGGCGCCGTCGGGGCCCGTCGTCGACGCGGACGCTCCCGGATCCACGGGGGGGTGGCGGCATCGACGACGGAGGGATGATTGGGAGGTTCTCATATTATATTATTATCCTCGTCGTCGGTCGTCGTCGGTCGGGGTCTTCTTTTCTCTCCCACTTGTGTAATATTGAATTGAAGAGTAGTTGAGGAGAGTCTGCGCACTGATCTGCTCCTACTATTAATATAATATTATCTTATAAAGTTGTGATTTTCATTGCTCAGCAGAATCTTCCTCCGTCGGCCAGCTGTTGTTTGCTCTCCCCTCGGCGCAGCTGTTGATGATGATGATGATGATGATGATGAATCTCGAATTTCTCTGTGTGCTGTTACTTTACCTACCACAGCGCGGTTGTCGCCCGCGCGCCTGCTCTAGCTGCGTCATTGTGGTCCGAATCTCTCGCTCTTGGGGTACTAATTGTGGCGGGAATCATCGAATGTTCCTCCGCTATTGTCTTTCTCCTTTTCTCGGAACACAAAAAAAATGTGTTCCGGAACAACAGATTGTAACGGATTGAGCTCTACGTATTCCTAC
>JALLOS010000736.1:0-10385 GCA_036939435.1 Stephanodiscus minutulus
CGACACCGGCATCCTCATCGCGTACGGAATGTGCCCTCCAGTGGAACTAATGCAATACTATCAGATGGATCCAGCGACACAACCGACACACTTCATGCGAGGCACGCACACCGAAGTTTGGGGAGATGACGTTTTCGAAGTCATGCACACAACTGCTGCGGATTGGGACAGCGACGACAACAATGACAGCCCTTAGACACCGCAACTTCTCTCTTTCTTTCTTTCGCATTTTTTCTGTTACTCTTTTACTACAGCGCAATAAACTTAACATAGTAAGCAATGATTTCAATCAATCTATTTTTAGTCCTTGTGCTGTGATTCGTGCAAAGATACCCAGTGCATGCAGGCTAAAAAAATCCCAAGATTGATTGAAAGAATACATTTTAACCGCAATGAAGTTTTCTGTATTGTGCTCCTCTCCTACATTATAAACAAAGTATACCCAGGAGTGCAGCAGCTAAGCAAAAAATCTACTCTGCAATATATACCAACGCCGTACATGTGCCGTTAAAATTGGAAAATTATGCCACCCATCTAAAAATGTGATAATGAAGAGGAACCCCAGCAAACAACAATTGGTTCACTCAGAATCTGGGTCTTACTTGCAAATGATTCAAATGATGGTGCTAAACCTCAGCATAGATTTTTGTTCCAATGCAGCTATGACTATGTTCTCCCATGGAAGTGATCAGGACACTTTTTAACTTACTCCTACACATAAACATACCTATCTCATCAGAAAGTACCAACCAAGATGATACTGATGGGACATCCAGTATTGTCCTGCCATGTCCCAGTAGTTAGATCGCGTTTCATCTTTTTCCAGACCTTAACATCGTCTTGATAATTTTGTTATGTTCACCTTTCCCTACATGTCATAACACCATATATTGTCTGTTTTAGTCACCATTATATTTTTACAAAACGTCTTTAATTGTCCCATTTTCGGACAGTATTGTCCCAAAAAGTCACAATTTTCAAGCATGTAATAAAACCGTATATTGTCCGTTTAGTCACCTTTATTGTCCCATATCGGACAGTACTGTACCAAAAGTCACTTTCTTCTCAAGTGATAAAAACGTTTATTGTCCGTTCAGACACCTTGAAATTTCCAAAAAACACCTTACTTTGTCCCATTTCGGACAGTATTGTCCTAAAAGTCACCTAGATTTTTTTGACAAAGTCGACATGGTTGGACATTATCGAATTGGCGTTTTGAATTAAATGACTTATTTGCCCGTAAATTTCAATTTTTACTGTACCATAATAGCCGACTTGTTATGTCCTAATATCGCATTGTAATGTCTGATCATTTTCTAATTGTGCGCCCCCAGAGTTCGTCCTATTCTCTTTCTAATTAACATCTTAGTATGACGAAATATCAACCATATATTATTAAACATATCAGACAACAATTTCACAAGTCAATCTCAAAATTTCCCCCTATAATGTCATTCTCTGTCTGTTTCTCTGGGGCTTGTCTTCATTGTCACTCAATATGTCATCGATTCCATCACACTCAACGTTATCCTCGACTTCCATTCTCCAATCTTCTTTGTCGCTTTCGTCGCATTCTTTGGCATGTCCCCCTATGTCATCATCTTTAGTATCATTCCCTTTGTTGTACTGTTTCTTCTGATACAATTTCCAATAATCTTGTAGTGTATTCCTTCTCATTCACGATTTTTTTACCAGCACATCTTCACCTGCAAGGTGAACGGGTACATCGAGTTACTCTAAGTTGACTGGAATTGTAAACTTAAACAAGATGGTGATGCCGTTGGTTTGCTGCTGGTGATGGAGCTGCTGCTTCTGCTTAGCAGAGAACGCAAAAATCAACCATCGCCAGGCGACAGCTGGCAACGAGAGCGCCACCACTTGAATAGTAGGACGTCTTTGTCCCAGCCTTGTCTACCATCAAATCATCGCGTGTTGGCTCACCTGTTGGCTCACCGCCCAGCCGACATTAAAGGTGAAAACAAAACAATCAACTAGCGATAGGAGCATGTGACGAAAAGGGTGAGGGCGGCAAGACGATGGCGATGGGGATAAGGGTGGCGGGTGACGAAGAGGGCGAGAGGGATGAAGCGGGTGATGGCGTTGGCAACAAGGGTGGAGTGCGACAAAGAGAGCGATGGCTTTGGCGGAAAGAGCGATGGCAATGAGGGTGGCAGACAATTGACAGCGACAAGGACGATGGCGACGGTGACGGCGACGACATGGTTGATGGCGACGGTGACGAGGCTGGCGGGCAACAAAGAAGACAAGGGTGAGGGTGGCAAGGGCAATGGTGACGGTGATGAGGGTGGCGGGCGACGAAGAGGCAATGGCAACGGCGGCAAGAGCGATGGCAACGGCGACAATGGTTGCAGGCGAGCGATGGCAATGGCAACGAAGAGGGTGATGGTGACGGTGACAAGGGTGGGTGAGGTTGGCGGGCAACAAAACGGGCAATGTCGATGGCGGCAAGAGCAATGGCGACAACGACAAGGTTGGAGGGCAAGCAACAGCATCCAATGGCAAGGGTGGCAGGCAATTGACGGCGACGTGGGTGATGGTGACGGTGACGAGGCTGGCGGGCAACGAAGGGGGCACGGATGAGGGTGGCAAGGGCGATGGTGACGGTGATGAGAGTGGCGGGCGACAAAGAGGCAATGGCGACGGCGGCAAGAGCAATGGCAACGGCAACAATGGTGGCATGCGAGCAATGGCAATGGCGACAAAGAGGGTGATGGTGACGGCGACAAGGGTGGGTGAGGTTGGTGGGCGACGAAACGGGCAATGGCAATGGCGTTAAGAGCATGGCGATTTTGCGATCTGGTCCAAAATGGTAAGATTGGACCCCACCATGATGGTCTCTACTGCGCCCAAATGGCACAGACCTCGATCGTGGTGTTGAGAAGGTGCCTCCCGCTTCGGCGCAGTAGAGACCCACAATTGATGAAGGGACAATGATCGGTTGACGGGGGTATTGATTATTTTAAGGGCGATGCAGATGTAAATGTTAGCGTCGTCGCACAAAACTTTTTGATGGTGAAAATGGCGGGGCCAAGTTTTGGGAGGGAAAAAAATACGGTCTGACTGTCACCGTGTCCTCTGAACCCTGGTGTAATGCGGCACACCTTGCCCGATGCGGCATGCTCAGGGGTTCCCCCAATGCCTCTGGATGCTGCTGCCAGGCAAGTGTTTGCGATGTATTGCCCGGGCGGCTGCCATGCTCATCGATATTGCATGTGGACCATTGGCCTACAAAACACAAATTTTAGCCTACCACTTACGTAGAAAACCAATTGTTGATTTTTGCTATGGAACAAAAAAGAGTGAATCGGATGATATTGACGAAGAATGTTCAATATTCAATGTCAAGACCTTGATGTTAAGATTCTGTAATACTAAATCGAGCATGCTCTTCAAAATACTTCGTGTGGGTGAAGCACCACGGGTTGAATTGGATAAGTTATTAGATAAAACAACAGTTCAAGGTCTAAGTGAGTTGGTCTAAGTGGTGCGGTTATTCACTGAAAGAGAGACCCGAGGGATTGTTTGGGCGGTTCGGACTTGGAGAAAAGACGCTGAAGAACAGTGTTCTAATTACCAAGAGTTGTGCAACCTTGTCGAAACATCAGAGAAGAAGATGAGTGGGCTTGACGCCGACCTTGATGGGAGTCCACCGCGTGGCGGTGACAACGGCGACCGGTCAAGAACACGAAGACGGCAACGGCGGTGGCGATTTCGAAGACGTGACGATGGAGGCCAGCGTGGGCGGTGGTGGTGATGCCGCATGTCTGACTGCCGGCGACAGGATCCAACGGGAGGGTGAACGAGAATTCGGTAACGATTGAGGGATGAAAGTACGTGACGATTACGACAATTAGGAGGAGGAGGATGTCGTCGCCTCTACCTCATTGGCGAGGACGGCATCTGGCCGGGGGGCGGGGGAGGGTATTGAGTTGCAGCATATGCATAGTAACATGTTTTACATTTGCATTTATCGTCTCTTGAGAGTAGGATGCCATAGGTACTAATGAGACTAACTAGCTGTAACTCTTTTTACCTGTAACTTTAGTTCAGGTAACAAAAGTTACGTGTTCCCTCACCTCAATAATATGGGGGCAGCGGGGTTCCAAAAGGTTCCTGTATCTCGGTTTTGGGACTCCGTGGCAACACAGCTGTACCAACTAGTTCGAACAAGATGACAACAGCCGCCCCCCCCCTCCGAACAACATCTTAATCCTCGCTATGCCATCATGAGCAATCTCAGACAGAAAAAGAGGGAAACCGTTACTGAGGAGGACATCGAGGCAGTCGTCTCCCCCAATGACGACGGCGCCCCCGCCCCCGCCACGTCGTCCAAGCCGGTGACCGCCGAGCGCCTCCAACACAATCCCTTCTTCATCGCCCGATTGGTGCTGCGCAAGGTCTGCGACCTAATCGCGAACGACGCGGACGATCAAGATATCACCAGCTCCGTGGGGATCATCGCCTTACTCAAGGACATTCTAATCGGCATCGTTGTCGGGGTCATCAGTGTGTCGACTCTCGTCTTCCTCGACCACAAGGGCGTGATCCACATGCAGAGCGCGCACGGTTACCGCGACATGGGACGCGCTATGATGCTCGATCCCGAGACCAGAAAGAACGCCGAGGAGAGCTCGGGCCTGATATTCTTGGATGATTATGAATACCAAAAGAATTTCAAGGAAATCGGTTCCTACCCTTCCCAGGTGAAGGCCCTCGAGGAAAGAACCATTAAGTACCTCGCAGATTTGGAGGTGGCGAAGAAGGAATACGCGGCGATTAAACCTGGGTACGATATTCTCGTGAATGATCCGATGTTGGGGCTGGACAAGTTCTGTGACAAGTGCAGCTGGAAGGGGGGGAGAGACGACTGCTTTATGCGTTTGACTTATTTGATGGAAACATACAACTTGAAGCCAATGAGGGCGACGATCGATTTAATGAAGAGCACCCCACAATGTGTCAAGAATGTGTAAAGGTGATTATTTTAGTAGGTGGTTAGTGGTGTGGCTGCGCGCACTTGTATTTGCGTTGGTGGTGGTTGGGTGGGTTGGGGGGATAAGAGAGATGTTCAAAAAAGGGGGTTAGATGGCGACGGACGCAAACCTCAGTGAATTGTTGACTTGGTAATAAAACACGTCATATCATTCCCCTACTTGGACTTATCAACCCTAATTGCAGCTTTCTTTTTTTTCTTCCGAAACATCATGCTCTCTATTTCTCATTGCTACTGCTCCTTATTGCTACTGCTCCTTGCTCAGAACAAAATGAAAGTGAGAGAGTGAGAGATGATGAAAGAAACACAACCATGGTGGTACGTAGGGCCGTGTGTAGGCCAGTACTTGAAGCGTTTTGTTCGCCAGGGTGGGGGGGGGGTGATGGATACGTACGGATTGAATCTATCGCCGCGAACGTCGCTGCCGTGCTTAGCGGGCTCCACGACACGTGAAGGAAGAGAGAGGATGTCTGATGGAATTCCTGACCTACAAATGGAGCACAATGCACTTAAAATGCAAAACGCGGCCATATCTGAGAATTAGGCGAAGGGGTCAAATCATAAGGCTGCCCTGTGCACATGGGTGAGCTGGCGCTGTCCGATGATCCGCTGCTGGTGGCGGCAATTCGCACCCTGGACTAGGTAAGCGAACGAAAGAAACGTGGCTAAAAAAATCAAAATCTAATCTCTCTAATCCCCCCCCCCCACCATTTTGTATCTGTGTCAACAAACAAAATACATAAACGCAGAATTTCACGGTGGGGGTCATTCATACGTCATCCCCCCAACCCCCATCTCCCCAATCGTCGCTCAATTCGTCTTCGGCCTCCAACTTGACCGGGCTGCTGCCGCTGCTCGAAGGACTTGGAGACTGCGGCGCCGTCGTTCTCTCGAGGACGTCGTCGGAGATGCGAGGCGACTCCTCCGATGGATCTTCCGCCGCCCCCGGCGGTGCTGCATCGTCTTCTGGGGCAGTTACGCCGGCCGACGCGACCGATGCGACCAATGCGGTATCGGCGACGGCGAGAGCGGGTGCGGGTGCGGCGGCGGAGGAGGAGAAGGGGGGCTCCCGAGACATCAAAGTCCCCGCGCCATCGACGACCTCGGCGCTCAATCCCGGATCCACCCCGGCGGCCCGGGCCCGCTCCTCGACCTCGGCCAACCCCGTCCTGGATTCCCCGGCCTCCTCCCCGACGGCCCGCTCGCGGTCCTCCGCCGTCCGCGCCGGGGCCTCGGCGCGCGCCGACTGCCGCCCCGCTTCCTCCCGAACCGCGGCGCGTTCCCCGGCCCCGGCGGCGAGTTCGGCGGACGCCGAGTCGAGGTCGGCCCGCAGCGACGCCAGCTCGTCCTCCAGGTCCCGAATCTGACTCTTGTACCCCCGCAGCAGCTCATCGTCCCCCCCGCCGCGCTGCTCGAGCAGGGCCCGGTTCTCCCCCGCGAGCTCCTCGCTCCGAAGCCTCTGCTCGATCAGTTCCCGATTCAGGATTTCCTTCTCCCGCAGTATCGACCCCATCAGTTCTTCGTGTTCCTTGTCGAGGTTCTCGGTTTTCTCGATGAGTTGCAACTTCAGATTTTCGACCAGCAGCCGCAGCGTCCGAGCCTCTTCCTCCCCGTACCCGCCATCGCCCCCCCCCCCTCCCCGTCCCTCGTCGCTCGACGATGGGATCTCCCCCCCCCCGCCCAACCGCCGGTCTCGTTCCATCTCCTCGACCTTGGAGCGGAGCTCGACGAGCTCGCCCGTTTGGCGGCGGTGCTCGCTCTGCAGCTCGTTCCGCGACCTCTCGACATCCTCGAGCTTGGATCGCAGTGCCCGGAGCGCCTCGCTGTCGTCGACCACCGGAGACTTCGCCTTCGCCTTCGCCTTTGCCGCCGCCGCCGACGCGGCCCCGGCGACGAAGGGGGCGGGTGGCGAATCGCCGAGGACGTCGCCCGCAACTGCGGCTTCGGGGGCGGGGCCTAGCTCCTCCTCCTCGAAGGAGTCGTTAGGTCCCCCCACCGTCTTTGGCGGCGCTTCGTCGGCGTCGGTGGCCCCCCTCTTTCCACCGCCGCCATCGTCATCCCCCGCGTCCACATCGTCGTCGTCGTCGTCGTCGTCGTCGGACCATCCCATCTCCTCCTCCCCCCCCTCCCCGTCATCGCCGTAGGCGACGGCGGATAGGAGCATGGACGACAGCGCGCTGCCGGGGGCGGGACCGCCGCCGCCGCGCTCGTACACCCCCCCCGCGGCATCGTCGGAGGGGGGGGGGGCGACGGATTGGGCGGGGGGGGGTCGGGGAGCGACGATGCCCCCCATCATGGACGAGACGGACGTGAGGCCGCGAAGTCCCCTCTCCCCGATGGAGGAGAGCGCGGCGGCGCCGGGAAGGACGGATACCCCGGCCCCGTCGTCGTCCTCGCCATTGCCGCCTCCCGTCGTGCGCAGGATCCTCGTCCCCACGACCCTCTCGGCGACGACGTTCGTCTCCTCGGCGGCGCCGGTGGCGAATTCCTGTAAGTCGGATTTGAAGGCCGCCCACATAATTGTTTCTTCTTTGTTGTTGTTGTTGTGTTTGTTTTTTGTTGTTGTTCTTTGTGTTCCGGTTTCCTTTTCAGTGTTTTGTTCTTCCTGTTTTTTTGGGGAGGGATAGTGGGCACCACCCCCTTTTTATGAAAAACTGTTTCCCGCCACAAAAGAATCCTGTTGGGTCTACATAGGAATTATTTCAAAAAAACGACATTTATGCTTATATTAAAACAACAGCATGATCGTCTCCCGTTAGCCATTTTTTTTTAAGGAACTTCTTCAGGGTGGTACGAGGCTCTTATTAAAAAGGGCTACCGGCGCTCGGCATATTGAACTAATGGTTGCATATGGTTTTTGTTAGTGATGACAAACAAAACCCAGAATTGTGATTCGGAGATCAGAAGTTTGGTCGAGTCAAATTTTAATTTTGCCGCAAAGACAGGCCGGCGGCAAACATATTCACAGAGGAATCATTATGTTTTAGTTCCAACATAGGATCGTATGTGTAGATGACTCGGCCTACAGTCTACAGTTTTGGGAGGTGGTGTGGGGGGTAATGGCAAAAATGTGTTTTTTTCAAATAGCTCCAACTACATTATTATTTGAGTATTCTAATTTGCTAATAGGTATCAATAATAATATGATACTGAACGTTTCGTTGAAAAAAATGACCATATCCTACCCGTTGGGCATGCCGAACATTGAATTGTTCCTCGCTACCAAAATGCCCCATGCCACCGCCGTTGCCACCATCCCGTCCCCTCTGCCCCTGCCAGAACTGTAGCCGTCGCTGCTGCGGCTGCCACGACCGCCGCCAGGACCGCCATATCTGCTGCTATCGCTGCCGGAAAAAGAGGCAGCGGTGGCGGCAGAAGGAACATGGGCAACTGTTGCGGCGGCGGCAACATGTGGCAATGACGTTGGCAGCCAGCAGTGACAATAGCCGGGGCAGGCAACGGTGGCGGAAACAGAGGCAGCAGCAGGGGCTCGCAACAGTCAACCAACAAACGGCAGCAATAGCGGCCGGAACAGCATTTGTGGTGGCGGCAGCGGCGATGGTGGCAGCCGTGTCAGCGGCAGCGGCAGGGCAGCGCGGCAGCAATGGCGGAGCACAGAGGGTGTCGGTGATGTCAGTGGCGCGTGAGATCTAGATATTGCTTAAGAACCGACAGCAAACAGTGACGGAAACGGAAGTCGTGGTGGCAGTGGCGGCGACGGTGGCGGAAGCAGTGTTAGTAGTAGCAAAGGATGTGATGCACCTGCAGAGCGCACACAAATACTGCAACGAGACCTTCCAGATGATGTGTGACTCCGAGACCAGGTGGATTGTCAAGGAGAGCTTGGTCCTGAAGTTAACGGAAGTGTATGTTTACCAAAAGGATATTGAGGAAGTCAAATCCATCTCCGCCAAGATCACAGACCTTGAAAAAAAGGTGAGGAAGTACCTCGACCACGCGGCGACTAAACCTGGGTGCGATATTTTCCCATTGGATCGGATGTTGGGGCTGAGCAAGATCTGTGGGGAGTGCATCCGGAGAAAGAGGCAGGACTGTACTTACAGTTTGAGTTATTCGATGTCCAAATACGGCTTGAAGTCAGTCAAGGGGAAGCTCCAGTTGATGGAGAGCATCCCACTATATGTGTCAGGAATGTGTGAAGATGATTATTCTAGTGTGAATTGGTGCGTAATGGTGAGGGTGCGTCTACTTGTATTTGCGTGGGTGGGGATGGGGTGGGGGATGAGGATAATGAGAGAGTTCTTCAGAAAAGGGGGTGGAAGTTGATGGTGAACAGAAACATTAGTGAACGTTACTTGGTGTAATAAAACACTACTTACACATTATTCCTCCCCGAGAACTCATCAACTTTTGAATGTTAGTTGCCCTCCTATCTTCTTCTTCACAAAAACGTTATCTATCTCTCAATGCACACAACGTCGACGCGATTCCATCCAACTCCGCGTCCGGAACGAGCGCGCGCCAAGGCCAAGCGCGAGCCTCTCGATCTCGGGAACGCTAACGTCCGGACGCGCCACCGCGGTGCACTCCACGTTCACCCCCGCCTCGGAGAGACGCGATATGAAGCCGCAGACGTCGCGAAAGCCTCGTCCATCGGTCGGTGCGAGGAGTTCGTCGTACTTCGCATGGGATGCGGCGGGGAGGAATACGCTGACGCACGATATGCGTGTCTCCCGTCTCCGATCGCCCATATCGACGCGTTCGACGACCTCCGACTTTAGGAGGAGATCGATGTCGCTTTCGTCGCACAGACCGAGCGTGTTGAGTCGGAAGGTCAATCCGTTCCGCTTTTCCGACATGAGGCGGACCGTATCCAAACCACCCCCGTCGCCATTAGAGGATCGCCCATTCCCTGGAAGACGACGCCACCGTCAAGCTCGCCCATCGACCCGAGGTCGTCGCCGGCGCCACCCGCCGCGTAGAACTCGTCGACGAGACGCGCGAGCTCGTCCGCGGAGGGTTCCGGCGTACCCTCGGGCGGTGGTTCGAATCCCGAATCCACCGCGAGATGCCGCGAATCCTCCCGCGACTTGGGCAGCGCGGGGGGGTCGTCCGCGAAGACCGGTCCTCGGCACGATCGCATCGTGTTCGCGGCGCGCGATCGGGCCGTCGGTGCGAGGTAGAGAGTGTCGAGGACGTAGGCGATGCCCGGGCGGTAGGATGGCAGCGAACGAAGGGTGCGCAGCATCGTCGGCGATGTACCTACTGCCAGGTCAGGGTTGGTCATCCATGGAGATGGAGGCAGGGTGAGAATAGCAGAAGAAGATGTTCTCGGCTGTATTAAGTGTGTATCGTAAAGTACTCGAGAGTACCTAGGTAGAGTACCTCTCTCTAGAGTACCATACGATAG
>JALLOS010000737.1:0-10381 GCA_036939435.1 Stephanodiscus minutulus
GTTTTCATGCTGAAAACAGTAACGATTTTTGGACCCTCGACAGGAGTAAAATTGGAACAAATTACTCCAGGAATACTGAAGAATACTCCAGTAACCAGGAATACTGTGAATTTGACCCCGAAAACAGTAACGCCTCCAGACAGTAATTAACAACCTAGCGGAACGGTATGCAGCCATAGCGGCCTCGGACGCCGCATCAGTCCCCGGCTGGCATACGACATAGCCAAAGCCTTGTGACGAAAAATCAGTGCGCAAGACGACTAATCGGCGGTGATTGAAACGGACTAGGCAAGGGTCGGATAGGATTGCATCCCTGATGTCATCGAACGAGTGACGACACGCATCCGTCCAGATAGGTGAAACCTGGTCGGTATATTCATGATTTGTTGTTAACGCCCGAAGGGGTGCAACTCGAAGTTCAAAATGATGAATGTATTTGATGTAGAATTGGGCAAAGCCAATAAACTTAGCGACATCTCGAACAATCTCAGGTTGAGGCCATGATTCGAGCAGCTGGTGCTTTGATTGAGCAGGCCGATTCCCTTTGGGACAAACGTCATTTCCGACGAATTCAAATCTCGTTGGAAAAACGAAACTCTTCCGTAGGCTGAGGGACAAACGGTATGCCAAGCACACCCGAAGCTGACATACCATGTATGAAAGGGACGTGGAAATGTCCTTGGCATGGATTACTATATCGTCGATGATAATCCTTGTATTGGTATCGTCGTCAATGTCAATGTCTAAACTCCGTGCGAGCAATTTCCACTGGCTGTTGACGTCATGGATGAAGTTGACAAATGTAGCGGGGCCATTCGTGGGTCCAAAAGGCATAACCGTATAGGTCCATTTAATAGCATCAGGGCCCTGGAAAGCAAGTTTCTCTTGGCTGTCTGGGGCGACGGCCAACTGGTGATACCCGGAAGGAGCATCAAACATCCACATCCACTTCCCTATGCCAAATTCCTCGGAGACAGCAGAGTCGCAGCGAGGGATCGGGTATGCGATTACCCATGTGACCGAGTTGAGTGGGGTATAGTTGATGCAAAACCGCCATATAAACTCATCGATGTGGCGGACATGCTCCTGATTAGGCTTAGGCGCAAGAACAGCCTTGAAGAGCCAACGCCCATCGTGAATTTGGCGTATGTGACCAACTTTTTCAAGAGCAGCCATGGCTTTACGCATGATCGGAATCTCTTTGGGGCCATACATGATCTTTTTTACCGCGATGGGCATCGCCGGTATCAATGACGCATTCGTAGTTTCGGACAGGTACGAAAACACCACGATCATCGAAGACAGACCAGTATTTAACAATCAGCGTGTAGATTTGCTGCTGTAAGTCGGGGGCTAAATGTGAAAGATCCAAGTCCTTGCGCATTCGATCGCCGTGGAGGTCTTCAATGAAGGGAAAGGGAAAGAGATCATCAGGGTCATCCAGGGGAGGAGCGGGGTGGCGTAGCTTCTGAAGGACGGGTCCGCCGTCGATGTTGTGCAGCAGCACGTCGAAGTCGTCGGACTGATCGGGAAACCCCCGATTGTCAATGAAGACGTTTTTAATTTGACGGCGGCTTTTTGCCTTTGGGGCAACACAGATGGGAGCGCCTGGCGGCTTATCGGAAGTGGGAGGCAACTCTGGCATCGCCGACGATGGAGCCACATATGAGGATGCTTTGAGGCATGGCGTCCTAGTCGGAGAAAAAACGATGTCAGGGGAATGTGAGAAACACGGCGAGGAAATGATGTATCCAAGATAATCTCTACCAGCGGAGAGGCGGGATACATAAATAATTTCCTAAATACATTTCATTAACAACGAGTTGGGAGTGAATGTTCCAAGTGCGACCTGGTCAGGGTCAAAACGGAACTCACAAATACCCCAGGTCCCCCAGGACCTGATGTTGGTAATCATTAGTATTATTCGCCAATTTAGGCGGAGCAACCCAGCGCGTTTTAAAATTGACATGCTTGGGTGGTGTCCCACCACTAATGACCGAAGTCTGGCTTGCAGTACCGCTTGGGTCAAAGGTTGGAGTGCCGGCCGCGCGAGCGAAGTGCCCGCGCAGCTTTCCAAGGACGTGGTCGACCTCGGAAAAATCGACACCGTGTCCTGCCGCATCGCGATCACCCAAAACTGGTATTGATTTTGTGGCCCTCCTGAAATCGATGGGGAAGGGGTCGCATAATAGATGCTTGGCTTGGCAGACGTTATCGATGAAGTCGACGATCATGCCCGTCGCTTTGATGAAGGGAAGACCAAGAATCAAATTCACAGCGACATCGGGACCAGCGGCGACAAGTAGCGAGGTGTCATTTCCATCTTTGGTAGCATATGGAAGATGAATCTCGAACCCAACGGGCAACTCGGTAGTGATTGGCGCGTCAGACGATGACGTAACGATCCCGGAAAGAACTATTGCCGCATAATCGTCGGGAAGATAGATAGCCTTGAGGATATGAGGGTATCGCCGCACTACTGCTTCCATGTAGTGGAAGTTGGCGGTACTGAGAGACGCGCCAGTATCGAGCATACAGCGGAGAGCAGGGCAGTCCCGTTCATCCTTGGCAGTCCCCGTTTGGAGGCTCAGATGAGGCATGGGGCTATGGATAGCAATCGGAATTTGAGGTTTCGAGGACTGGGTAGAAAGGACAATGACGTCCTGAAGGAGGGTGATATTAGATCGACGAATAACGCTTCCGTTTGGAGTACCACCCGAAATAGTGGAGACGCTTGACGTGTCAGGCGTGCCAAGTTGAGTGCGCTGCTGACTGAGTAACACCGCACGCCTCTTCTTGGGAATGTCCTCCCAGCTCACAGTGTTGAGATTGCGACGCTTCTTGTTGGTGCGTGCATTCTTCCTCTTTCGACTCTGAAATTTTTGAATGTTGAGTTCCGCTTTCTCCTTGATGCCTGGCTCGTTAGCGTGTGGACAGATGACGATATATTTGCCATCAACCAGCTTGGACCATGGGTGGGGCCCACCGCATCCGAAACAGTCAGGAGTATAAACACCCTTGCCGTCAGAACCGGGGGTCGCATCGCCGCTGCTGTACTGTCAGAGAGTTTTCTCCGCGACACTGGGATGAGCTGGGCTTGGGGAGAAGTGGAACTGCTCGCCACCTAACTGCTCGGTACGAACGATGTCGCGAATGTTCGTGACGTCATTTTCGGCTTTGATGAGGGCGTTCAGCATTTCGACAAGAATCGTACGCTGAGCGATCGCGGCCTTCGAACGAGTATTACCGTAAGCGGGGTAGTGCGAGCGGGAGCCCTTCTGAAGAGAAGGATTGATATGATCTTGAAAAATGCCGGCTAAATCGATGGGGTATTCTTCGAGATCGTAAAATGAACAAATAGCATTCAGGAAGGTGGTGTAGTAGACCTGCGCGGTAAGTACCACTGGCTTGCCGTCATTGGCGACGTAGCACTGCCAGATATGGTTCGATCAAATAGCCCGGAACGAGGACCATGAATAAGGTCTGATGAATCGTTTCAGAGGCGAGACGAACCACCGACGACTTCAGCTCACCATAAACTACGGTGCTGTCCGTGCGACAGGTGGTGAGGTTGAACCGTCCTGGTAGGTCATGCCAAGAATGTCACGCTTAACCTTGTCGGGAGAGAGCGTGCGGAGGTTGGCCGCACCAAGCCATGTAGTGAGACGATACCCCACACCCGTACCATTGAGTAGATCGACAGAGCTCTGGGGGAGTTGGATGTAGTACTCCCCAAGGAGAATCACGTTGGGAGCGGGCACCGGTGCCGCGGCAGTCATGAGGTCAGCGAAGTTGAGCTCAAGCTGCATGCGGACGAACTTGATGCCGGCAGCACGGCAGTTCCCAATCGCTCCATCCTGGAAGGTTAGGAGGGTAGATAGATCGCCTGCCACAGTCGTGTTGGAGATAGCCGCACCTTTTGCGTCGTGCCAGGAGAGGATCGTCAAATAATGAAAGTTAGCCCAATTCCGAGAGAGTTTGCGCTCCCAATCGGCGAGTCCAGACTCAGCCATGAGCATCAAATCGAGCCGTTCAGCCAAAGTCAAGATGCGGGCACGTTGATCTAGATCAGCAGAGGCCAAGGCAGTCTTGTTGTGCTGGTAGGCGAGGGCTTTCTCGGGATCAGTCATGCTGGAATCGACTTTCGGGTAGAGGGAGACACTAGTACGCCCAATTGTGACAATCTCAGGCTTGCGAGGGACGAAGGGGCTCTTCGTCGTCTTGGTAGTACGAAAGGCTTGAATGTTAGGACTGGACATGGCGGAAGCGTTTTGAAGGGAAAGGAAGAGCTAGGAGAGCTCGATCAGTTCATGGAGCACCAATTAGATGAGAAACAGGATGAAGTGAGACTTAGATTTAGAGGATCTAAAACGATAATCTAAGTCCAACGCTAAAGATCAGAAAGAGCGACGTGTACTATTCGGAGAGGACAGCTCTGGCAGGAACCGCCGATGGACAGACCTAGCACCTAGGGACAGTATGTCCCTTAAGCGGCCCAAAAATACTTGACGAGCTCATCGAGGCACATCGTGCTAGGTGGTATGCACAATGTTGAAAGGTCCGTGTGAGCTTAATCTTTGCGTGAATGACTCCATTGACGGCAAGGGACCAAAAAGTGATCGGAAGAACCGATGTACCAGGTCGAAAGAACCGTCATACCCTAGGGGTACCAAAAAGAAAAAATCAAGAAGAAAAAAGGGGGTTGGCTGCAAGTATATCGAAGACCTTTTGTCAAGGATATAGCTGCCGGTGTTCTGATTGTGACACATTGAGCAAGTGGAAAGATGCATCGCGTGAAAGGGCGGAATGTTGGACTGTAGTGTGAGCGCATGCGTCAACGTGGATTGAGTAGGTCGGAATCTCGACGGAAGGAATCGGATTGTGAAACATAGCGGTGCGGGAGCGAAGAATCGCCCAATCCACCTGATCAATACGGTCACGAGTTTTGCGACCATTAACAGTAGCGAATTCAAAGGGACCGTGTATATATGTATCCGAATGGGTGAGATTTGTATAACGACGAAACGGAAGGAGTTTGTGACGTAATGCGTATGCTTCGGAGGTATCGGAAGGGCGGATGAGATGGGTGTTAAACGATGAACACTGCCCAAGGAGTTCCGATTGATTGTGATACTGCAACCAGAAGCGTTGATTTGTGGCATTATAATGGTAGTCTGCCGGGTGGGAAATGAAGAACTCGACAATATATTTGCCATCGTCGAGGCAGGATGGGTAGGATGACGTGGTAGCACGGAAGGCGATGCGAACAAGCCGCCATTCGCGCACGTCATCATCCGATCCACCAATCTTATGCGAAATGAAGAAGAGCTTGTCGGCGCTAGTGATGATGCGCTGGGCAAGTGAATTTGCAGATGGGACCGATGGAACGGAGCAAGCAGGGGCAGAAGGCGGCGGCCCAGTATAGAGGCCTGGGATGGTAAGAAGTGAATCGCCTGTATCCAACAAGTCATCGTCGTCAATCGAGTCATTGCTCTCGAGAATGTCCTCGTTGAGCTCAGCTAGGGTAGGCCAAGTGAAACGAAGGGCGTCGGAAGTTGTGATAAATGTAGACGGAGCAACGAAGGGCGTTGGTGGCGTGGATCCCTTGATGCCTGCCTCTTTATACGGATGCTCTTTTATTTTGCGGTAAAGTTGACCAAATTGGTTGTCCGCGCCATCGACAGGTTGGAATGGTATCAATTCGACAGGATAGGGGGAGAGATCGGAAGCGTGGTGCTTGTCTTTCGTTTTTGAAGTGCAGTGTTCAATGTCGTACGAGGCGCCTTTGAGTTTCGCGATGATTCACCAGGGACCGGTAAACGGATATGTGAGCTTGTCGACCACGCCACGGCTCGCATCGGAGCGGACGGCCTGACGAGCAAACACAATACCTCCGATGGAAAATAGCTTTGGATCCGGACGGCGGGCGTTAACAAACTCGCGATGCCAGGCACGTTGCTCTTTGACCAAAAGACTAGCCACGTTTCGAAGGGCGGAGAGACGTGAAGCAAGATCGCGGGAGTAGGACGCGATCGTTGATGGTGTCGAAGTCAACTCGAAATGCTTGTTTGCGGAGAAGTCAATCGGAAATTGAAATTCGCGGCCAAGTGCAACGAAGGAGCGGGAGAGATCAGTGCCAGGGATAGGGGCGCTGTTCCACGCATATAGCAAAAGAAGGATGGCCTCCAGTGCCACGCGTACAGAGTCACGTTCATTCGTCATAATCTTAAGGCCTTTGTTTAGATAACGATTCACCCGTTCCACCAACATAGGGTTGTGATTGCCCCCCGATAATACGTGACGATTGATTTGGAGTAGGTCCACTGCTTCCTTGAATTCTCCAAAGAATTTACTGTCCTTGTCGAAGACGATCGTATGGCAAAATCCGAAACGAAGTTGGATTTTCATTATGCCAGACGCAAAGGATGTCGAATTTGCATGTGAGATTGATTCCATCGAGGAGAAGCCAGTCATGCCACAAGCGGCGATGAGGTAAACTTCACTCCCTTCGAAACCGGAATATTTACCAGCGGAATAGGCATCGACAAAAAGCACGCGGAATGGTGCTTCAATTGGGAAATGGTATATGAGCTCGGAGGAAGATCCGTGCGTAGGGTTTGAAAGTGCACATCCGGGGCAGGCATGACAAATGCGCTTGATATAAGAGTACATTTTGGGCCAGTAGTAGCGCATGCGTAATCGGTGAAGAGTTCGGTAGACGTTCAAGTGACCTCCAATCGGATTCGAGTGAAACGCGACAAAGAGTATGTCCCGTAGCCCTACCAGTACGATCTGGAGACGCGTGTAAGACGTGCTCCCTCAAATCGGTTCGTGCAGGATGAACATGTCGTTCTCGATAACGATGTGAGATTGACGCAATGCGTGTCGGTATGCATAGTGTACCGCCTCCAGTGTCTTCTTGCATATTTTACCCGGGTCTAAAACCATCTCGCGTATAGCAACGCAAACGGGATCGGCCGAATAAGCGTCGATCCAGCGAGATCACGAAGGGAGCCTAGTGCCGATTGCGCCGTTGAGGAATGATTGTATATTCGCTGCGGGAGCAGCCCATTTGCTTGGTGAGAATAATTCGCAATTCGAGTCACGCACAAAGACGAGATAAGCGTGGATCTGTTTGAAGATCCATGCTGAAGTCTGTCCAGGTAGTGCCGAGTCGAGGGAGAATTTGCATGCCGGGATAGACAATCTATGAGTTAAATTGTCTATGAACCGGATATCCCTCGAACATGAGTGTGATTCTCAAAGTGGAATTCAATTCCGAATAAATGTTGGAACATATTTTGGTTTGTGCCAGCGTCAAAAGGAGGGCAAAGACCATCCACAGAGATAACGGCAGAGCCGTTAAGAGAAGAGTCATCGGATCCATGGCCGTGGATATGATACTTGATGGAGACGCCACGAGGACAGGGTGCATCGCCGGTTGGGTCGGTCGCCGTGAACCGAATATCCTGCCGACAAAAGTCATCATCATCTCGTGCGAGAGAGACAGAATGCTCAGGTCGATTGAATGGTTCCCACAAGTAAGCGCCAAGTGGTGTTGGCTGAATAGGTGGGGGCAAGCGCAACACAAACGGTTCCACGCGTGCAGTGCATGAAGAATGAACTCCGAAGAGGAGGTCGCAACTGCCGGCGATGCTATCCCCATTGCTCGGAAAATAAACGTCGTCGAATCGCGACATTGTCCAACCCGCCGCTTTGAGATTCCGTGTAAATGATTTTACACAAGTTCTATCGTGATCGGGAAGGACAACTGCCACTACCATTTGAAGATTGCGCAAGGATCGAAGTTGTGCTACAATGGACGATTGAAGCTGCCAGAAGGATGATGCCGTATCGCTATCCCGGAAACGAAGAGAGTGGATGAGGTAGCCGTGAATCTGCGAGTTGTCGCCCGATGCCTGAATATGATGGAGGAGATCGTTACCGCTGCTAAGGATATCAGGACAAGTTGTGAACTCGCAAAATAATGCGCAACCACAGTCGTACTGGTCACAAGCCAACACGAAGATTTCGGGACGACACAGTTGAGACAAAATGGCCACCTCCAAAGGAATAGACAGCCCAATTGAAATGAAGGAGGCGGTGCGCATCAGTAGGGATTTCGTGATTCGACGTTGCGTGAGAAGAAATGGGCGTGACACCATCAGAGAAGTTACCAAAACGGACGGGAACATTGGATAGATGGGAGAGGCCATGGCAGTTGTGTGTGGTCATAGCCGTGAGAACAAACTGACATTGTGATTCATGTGCCGGGTCCGTATGTGGCGTTGTGGCAGGATGGTCTGACTCTGCGGAATCAGTCTGCGCTGTAACACGTGGACCTAGGTAGTACGGCATATTCTCGGGCTTCATCGGAAGTGATGTAGGAGCGGGGAATCGTTGACGTAATCCTCGATCAAAATCGAGGTAGGACTTGAATAGTGGATCAAAACAGATGTCAGCACCAAGTCGTGACCAATAGTCGGCGTCGGTGAGATGGATGTCGTTACGATGAACGATATTGACGTCCCAGCACATGAGACGCATCTGAAGTCGTAGGACGGCAGGGTTGTTGCCATCGTATGACAAGATGAAACGAGTGGCGTAACAATCCGTGACCCACACAAAGAGTTGTCCAAATAGCATGTGACGATTTTTGTTAATTGCCCAATCTCCTGCAAAACATTCACCCAGATGGGAGTGCAAACGTATCTCATTACCACGGCTCCGTCGACCACCGAAAGCCACTGGGCGCAAGACGCCAGAAGATTCTTTTGTCATGAAGCTGAAGTCCGAGCCGGAACGGCTAGGTTGTTAATTACTGCAGGAATACTGTAATTCCGGAGTATTCCTGTTACCTTCGGCTTTTTTTTGCAGTAATCATGGTTACTGTTCCTCCGTAACCAGTTGAATGACGTCACAGTATTACGAGAGTAATACTGTACATACTGAGCCTACGTAGAAACAGACGTAGGAATTCAAGTTCAACGAGAACAAAAAAAAGGTGCACGCCGAACCAGACGAGAGACGAGAGACGAGAGATGAGTTGATTTTATGGAGAATCGCAATGGCAATAGTAGGACGTTGCTCGATAAAACGAACTCTCCTTTGGGTATCATCGTACAATTCCCCATTAAGAAGGGGCCGCGCACACAATCGTCACTTCGAACAGGGTTGTGTGCCCATGTAGAGCAAACGCTCATCGAGCTACAGAGCACGAAATCGCTCGTGTTTCACTCCATCACAGGTGTATTGATGAATCCAGACTTTTGGCGGTACCTTTTTGTCATGTGCCGTGCATTATATGCACCAATGAGAGTGCTTCGGCTGGCTGACCAAAAATCGCCGGCGATGGATAAATTATATTACTATGTGATACAGACGGATCAAATGCTTCTTAAGTATATTGCCGATGCTGAAGAGCGCGGGGGGGTCCTGCTGACGGAATCAACTCTGGAGGGAATGAAGAGTCAATCAGCTGGCATAAGTGATGATGACATGGAGGATGAATCCGACGGTGACAACGATGATGAAGAGGTTCCTGAGGAGAGTGGTGATGATGATGATTCAGACAGCAATGAGAAGCAAGTATCATTATGTGCTTTGTTTGTTTTTTTCTATACTTAAATGAATATTCTAACATCTTTACCACTCTTTCTTATCGATTACAGAACTATCAACTTAGGAATTGGCCTAGCTGCCACTGTGATGGGATTTTGGCAAAAACGTAAGAGTAAGCTTGTCCACGATTATTCACTTGTAGGTTATATTCTTTCCCCAAACCCAACCATCATGGCACATGCCATTGAGAACAAAACTCTCGAGCACGATGCGGCAGCTGAACGACTTATCACCAAGCTCCTTATCGACCCAGCTTGCGTTGGAAACGAGAGGACCATCCAGAGGGCAAGACTCATTGACATGTTCATGGAAGAGTATGGCGATTTCACTAACAGGCGTTCAGTGTTTGGTAGAGATAATATTTGGATCATGGCTGCGGATGATCATTGCAAGGCATACCGCTGGCATTACAAGTATTCTTATCAACAAACGAAGGTGTTGGGCAAACTTGCATGCCTCGTGCTCTCCAAGATTTTGGGCATCGGAACAGCTGAGAGGAACTGGAAGCAGGTCAAGGCCGTTAAGTCTGGACAGCGGGTCAACACCACCATCGACAAGACCAGGAAGCAGGTTTTGGTGTACGGACAGTATCAACAGATTCGTGCACAGGCACGAGCGAGCAAGCTGTCATCGGCTGGCAAATTGTGGGATGATGACGATTTTCATACCATGAAAATGGATGCATACTGTAAGGAGATCAAGAATTCCTTGGAAGAAGTGGAGAATGAACAGCCAGTGAGAATTCTTAGATTGTGGTTGG
>JALLOS010000738.1:0-10940 GCA_036939435.1 Stephanodiscus minutulus
TTTGCACTACCGATGACATCATGTGGCATCGGTACATGTCGAGGATCAGGATGGGAACAACGTGATCCGGAGCCGTTGCGACATATGGTGCCAACACCTCGTTCACCCACGCGATCATCACCTCCTTGTCCATCCATGCAGCTTCCTGGCACTTGTAAAAGTGGGTGTTGGGGTACGTTGAGAACTCCTTCTTTGCAATGCGGCCACCTGGCTTCATCTTGAAGACAAGGGTAGACGGGAGTACCGTACCGTCCGCCATGATCGTTACCCCAATGGTCACACGCTTCGTATCATTCGTCGACGTGCGAATGTGGATGGTTTTGTTCCCAATTTGCTCAAGAGTTCGTTTTGAACTCATTGAAAAATAGACCGGCGTTTGGTCCATGTTCATGATGAAACGCCGGTCGCGATTGCCACCGCTGACAATGACACGCACGAATCGCATGAAGTCGAAGGCCTCGCCTTCAACTTCGGCTGGAGGTCGCTGCAACGTGTGAGTGCCCATGCGATATGAGAAAGAATGGGCATGCATAAAGCGCTTCACACAGCTGCAGCGCGCTGACAGCGCGCTGTGAAGCTCTTTTCGCGGAACTCGGGCGACATAAATGACGCCCTCATCACGACCGAGAACACTTTGATTTCGATCCCCTGCTCACGTTGCTCGAAGATATAGCGCAGCAGGCCATCCTTGATCGCCTTCAACTGGCTGGACGGACCAGTCAATGCCACCTTCTTCTTTGACCTAAGGATCTTGTCCAGGCCAGGCGATCGACTTCGCCCACGCTTCGAGGCGGCAACGAGGCCACGCTTCCTGCGCGCGATATAGCGCACGCGCATCATCCCACCTCCGCCACTGGGCTGGAGGACGCGAGGCATCGTGGGTGGGCTTAGATGTGAGATGTGAAATGGAAGTTAGGTTGGATGTGGAGTGTGTGCCAAATTTTATTATTTCTCCCTCTTGGGATTTTCGATTCCTACACGTTATGTTAAGCTTAATATTTACAAAATAAAAATTTTGTTGCACGCAGAAGCAGAATATCGAATCTGACCATTTTAGCTGTCACATCCTGGGTCTTTAGCTGTCTCTTATCCCCCGGTCTATTGTATGTACGATACCGACCATACCAACCATAGCCGTGCCGTTTGGGATATTAATTGCCAACATGGAAAACGACAGAATAATCGGCCACGAAGGTTTGGGAGGCAGCCAGGAAGACGACGGAGGACCGAAAGGAGGAGGTCCCGCCTTCGACGACCACCGGGATGCCACCAAGCGATTGGCCAAGCTGGGCCAGTGGCAGACCCCGCCCATCCCCGCCATGTTCGCCGCCGCCACCGCGAGGAATTACGCCGATGCCGCGTCGGCCGCGGCCGGCACTACCACCGCGTCGATCATCGCCCTGCCCACGAGCGCCGACGAATACGCTCGCATGCTCCAGGATGCCTACAAGAGAGGGGCCGAGGCGGGAGCGCGCGTGGCCCAGCGGCCTCCGCCTCCGACGACGACGACGGCGGCGGGACCGATGACGACGGAGGTGGAGGCGGCGGCCGCCTCCTCCGTCGTCGTCGGCGGCGGCGGCGGCGGCGGGGGGATGATGACGCCCACCCCGGCCCCCGCGGTCCAACCGACTGCCAATGAAGTGGCGGCGACGGGGGCGGTCGCGTCGGCCATGACGGCGGGAGGGGGGGGGGCGCAGCAACAGACGACGACGGACATGCAGATCGGCGGCACCAATTACGGCAATTTGTCGTTCTTCCCGCCGGCGGCGGTGGCGGTTCCGTCGCCGACGACGCCGCCGACCGCGGGGGGGGAATTCGTCCCCAACAACAGCCCTCCCCCCCCCACCACCACCTCCTCCACCTCCTTCGCCCACAGCAAGTCGATGCCCGACATGTCGTCCTACCGCGCGACTCTTCTGACCCAGGGGAACGACGAGGAGGACAAGCGCAAGAAGAGGCTGGCGCGGAACCGCGCGAGCGCGAGACTTCGTAGGTTGAAGAAGAAGAACCTCGTCGACTCGTACGAGGGGGAAGTCGGGATTTTGGAAAGCGCGTTGTCGAAGCTGAAATCTCACCAGTGGGGGTCCGACATCGTCGACCACGAGGTATTGATCGAGGCATTGTCCATGGAGAGGGGCCAGCAGCCGCTCACGCCCGAGGGACGGCGGGAGCTGGTCCAATCGATACTGAATCAACAAAGGTGCGTGTGTTGCATGCAGGTTAAATGAAGCTATATATATATTGCTGTATCGGCGGCTCAAAACTTCGCATCGACTTCCAAACGAAAGGGAGCAAGTCGCGAATTTGCTCGAGTGCCAAATGGAGAACTGGCTGCTCTGCTCCCTGGCGAACCCGGACGCCGCCGTCGCCGGGTCGGCCGCCGAGTCCGACGACGGGGGGGAGGAGATGGCCCAGATCACGTCGGAGCTGCGATCGCTGCTCGATCTCGCCCCCGAGCAGCTAGCGATCATCGAGGAGTGCTCCCGGGGGTGCGTCCACGAGGTGCGAGACCTATTCACCGTCGACGACTGCCTCCGGTCCATACACTCTAACGAGTGGCTACTCGACGAGGGTGTCGACGGGGTGGCGGGTCAGCTCACGGGCATACTGAATCAGACCCAGCTTTCCAAGTTCCTCCTGTGGAGCGACCACAATGCCGAGTCGATCGAGAGGCTCGATTACGTCAACGTGATCGGGGGGGAGGGCGGCGGGCCGCCGTTCGAGTTCGGCGTCGACGAGGGGCTGGCCGACGGCGATTGATGGAACGCGTGCGTCGGTATCTTTTCCTTCCCCCTCCTCCCCCCCCCCGGACGCGGCGTCGTTCGGTGTATGCTTCGAGTAGATCTGCCGTTTACAGAATATTTTTTTTTGCGATGGGGGTGGGGAGAGAGATTAATTTTTTTATTGGACGCGAGCTCCGGCTTTGCAATTTTTCCCAGGCTTTTTGATATATATGATACATGTCTCGTCCAAATTCTCAATGCTGCGAGCGAAGTGCGATATCGGTCAAAAGAGAAACGGCGACGAGGAACGGCGAGCCCGAGCTGCTGGATTTGGCTTTACTTCACAGATATATAATTTCACCCTTTTTACTCCCCTCAGGATAGTCAGCTGTTTAATCCCTATTTTGTTGTGGTCCTAAAGGGAGTAAGTAGGTATGTCCCCATTCTGAGCCTTTGGCGGCCAGCTTGTACATTTACCTGGAGGGTTGTCTAATTTGCAATTGAAAATAAAAAGAGTGATTTTGTGGTAAGAGGCAATTGGTATTTATGGTGCGGCATAGATCCGGCTAGGCTGGGGTGCAAAAGTGGCAACCACACATCTAACATTGAAGATTATCGACTCCTTTTAACATCTGATTGCACATCTGAGAAAATCCTGCCACTTTCCTCTACCCATGCTCCTTATTGCACCCTGTTTACCCTAAGTTTGAGACATACTATACATCATGTTGCCCCGTCCCAACCTTACATCGTTATATCTTTCGACTACTTGCCTTGGCAGCACATCGTCTAGCACTGTGCCGCCGGTAGAGTGGCACTCCTTTTCCCACATTGAAACCATCCGTGCTCGGCACAGCTGGAGTTGCGCCTCCAGCTGCTTGTGCGGCGCCGAAAGAGATGGGCAAAGGCTGATTCTTAGCAAAGGCAAATGGCTGAGTCGAAGCTCTGAATGCAAAATTTGATGCCACAAACTCTGATATTGCCTCGCCAGAAGCTGGAGCAGCTGGAATCACGCCAGTTCCAAACTCGAATGAGACTTTCGTACACGGTGAGGCAGGCATGCTTGTCTGTGCATCAGGGCTCAGCATTGGCTGTGACGTAGTTCCAAACAAAAATGATGCAGGAGTAGCTGCTGTTTTTGCGGGAGTTGCCTTCCATCCAGTTGGGACTGCCTCAAATTTGAAACCGACACCAGGTATTGATGCAGGTTTGGCCGCATTTGCTGCAGTACAGGAGATACCAGGCTGAGACGTAAACCCGAACGCAAATTATGCAGAAGTGGTTCCACCTGATGCTGGCCCAAGAGCAAATAAGTTTTGAACAGCAACAGACGCCACAGCAGTAGGCGACTGTGGCTTCGCTATTTCTAACGGATTGTGCGTAGATAATTTCGAGAACGCGGCTGCAAAAGAATTAGAGCATCCGACGAAGCTAAATTCACATAGCAACTTTTCACACAGGGTCTCAAGATCACTGTATGGATACAATTTTCCATGACCACGCATTTCAACGAGACGCTCTGTTGCTGCACGTGGACAGAATTTCATGCCTTGTTGTGTGTTGCGGACGCGTAATATAGATGTGAGGACTTTCTTCCGTTCTTTGGTTCCATAAGTTGTTTCGCCGTTGAAGAGCTGCATTGTAGCCATAGACTCTTCGCTAATGAAATCACTAGCTCTAAGTGTGTGCTTGTATGGCAGTAGAGTGTGTAAAAGTGGGACTTCACTCATACTATCCATAAGTACACATTGGTAGGTAGGTACTGGTTTAGGGAGATTTGTTACACATTGTGTAGAATCTACTCCATCGATTTTGGTGATCTTCCTTTTTTGGTGTACTTACATAAGCAGCAACACCTCCCTCCTCGCTCCACATACGGCCACACAACACACACCGCACCACCATGAGTTGGGGCTGCGGCGCAGGTAATACCAGGAGCACCACCCTGGCGGCCGAGAAGGAAGCAGCCGCTGCAGGCACCCAACTTGACAATGAAACTCTTATTGACATACTCATGGGGAGGATGACTGTAGGTGTCAATCCTTCGCGCACAGCGGCCGATGCGACGTGGCCGGACGAAGAGCACGTCGCACTGGCCCGGCACGCCATTGAGAACCCGTTTCTTGTAATCCCCCACCCAAAGAACGGGAACCACCCTTTGTGCGTCAAATGCGGTATTTTTGCCGCATCAACATTGGTTGTCCCCCCGGGATCCATACCAGAGTGGCCTGCATGTAAGGGAATGTTCCCTACCACGCACTGTCGATCGTGCGCAACGGCCGACGTTGAAAATGAATATGTTTTTGAAGCGGCAAGTTGCGGATGCGGAGTTTTGCGGTCTAGCCAGAGGCTCGCCTGTACTCAATGCTACAAAGCAGAAAATGAGTCGAGAAACTGTAACACGGAGGGATGCGGAGAGAAGAGACATGGTTACGGGTCGCACTGCAAATCTTGCATCAATCTGAGGAGCAAGCGCGCTATGAGCTGTTTCCTTTGTGGAGGAGAAATCACACGGGACGTCAGCAATACAAAAGGTAAAAAATACAAAAAAGTGGTCATTCGAGAATGCATCGGAAAGGACAATATGGGTTGCTTCCGTCGATGCAATGCATACAAGGGCGGAGTCCGCGGAGGGGAAGGGGGAAACGATGGTCGGTGCCAAAGAGATTGCTTCATGAACAAAAAAACGCATAAATACAATAGTAAAACATGCGGAGCACACCACTGCAAAACTGACTGCACCCTTCTTTCAGAGTAATGAGTAACAGAAATATAAAATTACATGCTACATTATACTGGAAAACAGCTAGAGGTATCGTACTTAGAAGCGATCAAGCGACTGCCGAAGTAGACCAGAATGCAGCAAGAGAAATTTTGGGCCGCCCTTATTACCGGCCATGTAATCATCAAGACGTAACTCCTCGAATGATGTCTGTTGATACTGCGGCATCGCAGTTATTGCATGAAATACATTTGAGCAAATTCCATCCTGTATTGTTGTTGTTTGGTATTGAGTCACTGTTCTTGTTCCCGTCTGCAATTGTAAAGTTGACCAAAGAAATCTGCCGCGGGAGGGGGTGATCGCGAGGTGGTCACAGGGGGAAATGATGCAGGAGTCGATGCACAAAAGGCGGAGGGTGCGGCCACCGGGCAGTCCCATAAAAGCTTCAACAAGCTGTTTCCTTCAAACTCGCATAAAAGCAGAAAGGATCCATCGAGGAAATAGAGAACGAAGTTTACAACACGTAGAAAGGAATTGAGGGCAGAACGGCCAATGCCATTTTGACAAACAACTGTGTGAGCAAAATTATTTGTCAGGTAAATCTTCTTGGACCACTTGATGTTCGCCAAAGTATTTGGCTCAACGAACTTTTCAACAAACTCGCCCAACCACTTGACGCCAACAACTGGTGGTAAGTCAAGAGGGTTTCTACAAGTCAGGGCTGTCGTAAAAGGCCATGGTTTTTCTGACATCGGTTGCATCAATGGCACCTCATTTTCAAGTTCCTCCTCTTGATCATTGTCCAGCTCTAACTCACGTTCACATTCTTCATCGCACCCCCTAGTGGAGTTTGTGAAATCACGGCCATATATGCCTACTTGTTCAAGGATCAAGTCAACCATTCCCTTTACACTGCTGTGAAGTGCTCTTTGGCCACCAGTTCTATTCATATGATACTGGTGTGCACCATCGGTATGTTTGGACACAGTTTCTTCGGCGAAGGACTTCCCATACATGTCTTCGAGCTTGATTACTTCCTCTGTGATACAAAATTTGGGGTCTTTTCCAAACGTAGAGGAAAAGAAAAGGCCCTGATTTGCCCAATTGAGAAGGCCTTCTGATGTTACTTCAACGGTGTTTTTCATTGACCATGAAAGGACTTGTGAAACCGTCGCCTCAAAACGATCCTTCTGCCCGCGAGAGAGGCCGCCTGAAGAAGTCGTGCTACCTGGTAGTTTGGAAAAGACATCGGGTCCTCCCGCAATAACTAGTCTTTGATTGCCCCCCAGTTTTTGCAGTCTTCCTGCTGCTTGCATAATTTTGTCCTTACAAAGCTTGGGGGCGAGTGTCAACAATCCTATCGCATCTGACCTTAACTTAAGGTCAGTACCTCTGCAGCGTGGCTCATCAAAAATCACAAATGTCTCACTCTCCTTAATAGGTGAGATATCTTTTTGCAGGAGTCTCCCTGACCTCTCCAAGATGACCCAATTCTTCCCCCCGACATTGCCGACCGCCATCGTCGCAAGCGGCGACACGGTCGAGGCGGCAGAAATCACGTCGAAGTGAGATGCCGTGTTGTCTGTCATTTCTAGCGCCGCGAAGATATCTCTTTGTGCGTATTTCAAAGGAGCTAATTGGCCCCTTAACAAGGGACTGCCCTCCAGGGGCGCAGAGTTCTCATGTGGTCCGCTGGGGGATATTGTGAGGGAGTACTGTCTCAAAAAATCGCAGGTAGCATGTCAGCTACTAAACTACAAGAAGGGGAAATTCATGAATACGCAGGTTTCAAATCTTCTCAACCCGTCCGATCTAGAAGAGAGGATACGTGAGGGCATGGCAATGTCTACACCCAGGTTTGTGTACTCGACACTGCTAAATATGTGATCCTGACCCTTCATCTTTTGGCTCAGATTTCAGCAACCTCTGTGTTGTAATGAGCTCCCTCTCATCCACGGCATACACGTACGTACAGCTGTTTGCCAGCAGTCCAGATGATGCCTGCTTCGGTCTGCTTGTTGGTGTTGTGGAGAGCTGGATACAAGACATGGCAGAGAAATTCCCCAAAACAGCTGCCGGGGTATCAAATGCTCAGTTGGATTTCGAGAGGGCAAAGGAGTTGAAAATGCGCACCTTTCTTGCAGACTTCATGAAGGATTACAACTCGACTGGTCTACCTTCAGCGGATATATGTGGCATGACTTTTGGACGGTTGGGTGCATCTCTCCATCTTGCTCTTTTTCATGCATGGTCAGATGCAATATGTGGCAAGGAGAGGCCGCAAATTGCATTCCCGGTGAATTGTCTCGTTGGAAGGTATGCCCTGCCTGTCATATATTACGTTGCTGGATGGATGATCTACAGTATGTCCAAGGCTTCTACGATTGCAGCAGACAAGAGGGCTCTGTATTTCATGTTTGCGGCATCGCATACATGCAATGAGAGAGCGGCAAAGACGTTGGATCTGCCAACATCTCTTGTCGAGAAGAGTAAATGGCGGGCATCGGTATACTGCTCACACGAGTATTTTGGTTTCATATGTCTCATTGAGAGTATTTTTCTCGCTAATCTTACATTGAAAATGATGCTAGCATACAACGATGGCAACATTGTTGCTAAGATCAAGGAGAGTATCCTTTCTCACGATGGAATGAGGGATCGATTCTCCAGTTTGGTAGGTACATAGTGATAACGATGTCGACAATCAACTCATCTTATCGCACATCATTGAGAGGTATGCAAATATGTGGGGGACATATTTTGTCAGGCATCTGAAGGGGAATAGCGGCAACCAGATTCAGAAACTGGCTGACAGCCAGGCGACCAGAACAAAAGTTGCTCATGCGGTTGTTTACGCAAAAAAGGTGGAATCGCACAATGATGCATTCATCTCCAATGACACATGTTCGGCGCATCGTTCTTGTCGGGGCACAACAAAGCGCCGCCGCCTCCGTGAGCATCAGCGATCACGATGCCGGCGGCACTCGACGGAGCTTTCCCATCCCTCCAGGCCCGGCACAAGAAGCAACGCCTCTTATTTTTTGTGGTGTTGTTAGTACAGTCGCACCACTGGCACTGTCACAAAGCTGTGAGGGCAGAAGCCGATCTTAGCGTTCTAGGCATTCCGCGGAGAATCGTCGGAAGTCGCGCGGAGATCCGATGGAGTCGAGGGTCAAGAGCGCTTTGGCATGTCCACCGAGGAAGATTTGGGAAAAGAGGACAGTACCAGCTCCGATCGTAGAGCCTACATGCGCAACATTCGATACAACCAAAAAACAACCCTGTGCATCAAATGGCGGGAAAAAATTAAGAGAGACCCAGCTGTCCGTGGTAAGAGGTGACGATGACGACTACTGATTCAAAATCATATATTATGCTGAGTTTAGCTTCGTGATGAATACTTTATTTATTCCCACGTTAAGCTGAAATCTCCCTCAAGTGGTGAAAACTCATTTGATTTGGTTTCTGTAGTATTTGTAAATAGAGTAGGTTGTCATTTTTTGTGCGTGCCGTATGCCTCTTCAACCAACACAGCGTTTGCCTTGGCATTGGGGGGATCGTTCCAAACAGCTAGCTGTAGCCAGTGTCAGCCGGTATTGGTGGAGATGACGTCGATGTTGTTCGTGGCCGGACACTTGAGCTGGGTCGCTAGCAAGGGAGAGTTTCCTTCGCTGGTGCGCGCTCCATCCCCAGGTCGCCCTCACCCACACCTGCAAGCATTGGACATGTTGGCGGGATCGGGGCTCGACTACAATGGATGGCAAGCGGATGTTCGCACGGCAGAGGATCATTATGTAAAACATCCTAGGCTATTCAATGAGTTCCTTGAGCATATGCAAGTGAAACAACATGTGTATGTGGGAGACCGCTCGCATCCGCGGCTGCGAGCACTGTGGACTTCCTGTTGGGATCAGGGCTTGCCTATGCCTTCCCAGGTGGAGGGAAAAGGAGGATGAGGCAATTGAAGCCTCCGCCGGGACTCCGCTGTGGCCGTCGTTGACCACAAAAATAACAATCAGCATGTAGTAGGGGTGCGAGATAGGGGCTCGTTGTTGATGTCAACGTCCCCTGAGTCGGGGGGAGCAAGGTGTCTCCGCGGCATCGCAACAAACAACACAGGAGGGGGAGGAGGACAAGGCGATAGCGACTCTACCGCAGTACTCCGCCGCGGCCGTTGTTGACCGCAACAAGGATGACAATGACGTTGGTGACAGCGAACAAAAAAATTGCAGTGGCTGCTAATGTATGTCTATAAGCAGCATATCATTTTGACTCCACAAGTGACACAGTCCTCCAAAATCTGAGCCATGGAGGATTGGTTTACCTGTGTAAGTGTAAGGCTGATATCCTATGCCTATGGACAGCATACTAAGAATGTGCTGAAACACTTTGTATGTTTCATATGTATGCAATAAATAGTTTGAGGTGGCTGTCAGCCTCAACCATGACGTAATGATATCATTTTGACTCCACAAGTGACCCAGTACCCCAAAATCTGAGCCAAGTTGTGTGGTTATAACTGTGTAAGGCTTTAACCATACATCAATGGACAGCATATCAATGTGCTAAACACTTTGTATATGTCTCATATAAATGCAATAAATAGTTTGAGTTGGCTGTCGGCCTCAGCCATGACGTAATGACATCATTTTGACTCCACAAGTGACCCAGTACACCAAAATCTGAGCCAAGTTGTGTGGTTATAACTGTGTAAGGCTTTGACCGTACATCAATGGACAGCATATCAATGTGCTCAAACACTTTGTATATGTCTCATATGGGTTCTATAAATAGTTTGAGGTGGCTGTCAGCCTCAACCATGTCGTAATGACATCATTTTGACTCCACAAGTGACACAGTACTCCAAAATTTGAGCCATGGAGGATTGGTTTACGTGTGTAAGTGTATGGCTGATATCGTATGCCTATGGACAGCATACTAAGAATGTGCTGAAACACTTTGTATATATTTCATATGTATGCAATAAATAGTTTGAGGTGGCTGTCAGCCTGAACCATGACGTAATGACATCATTTTGACTCCACACGTGACCCAGTACTCCAAAATGTGAGCCATGGAGGATTGGTTTAACTGTTTAAGGCTGGTACCATATGTCTATGGTCAGCATAAGAAATTGCTGAAACACTTTGTATATATTTCATATGGATGCAACAAATAGTTTGGGGTGGATGTCAGCCTCAACCATGACGTAATGACATCGTTTTGACTCTGCAAGTGACCCAGTACCCCAACGTTTGAGCCAAGTAGTGTGGTAATAACTGTGTAAGGAAGTAACCATATGTCAATGGACAACATATCAATGTGCTCAAACACTTTGTATATGACTCAAATAGATGTGGGAAGCAATCTGAGGTGGCTGTCAGCCTCAACCATGACGTAATGATATGATTTTGACTCCACAAGTGACCCTGTACCCCACAATCTGAGCCAAGTTGTGTGGTTATAACTGTGTAAGGCTTTAACCATACATCAAT
>JALLOS010000739.1:0-10376 GCA_036939435.1 Stephanodiscus minutulus
GTGCATTTTTCAAAAACCTCGGCGACAGCGGTCAAGGACAGACCACCAGTCTTCCTACACAAAATAAACGCGGGAACGCCACCAGCGGAGAACCACAAACAACTTTTTTGCTCTTTCTTCAAACCATCCACCGATCAACCATGGCGACGTTCAAGGTCCCGTACGTTTCCAACCCCTCCTCGTGGGGTCCTCCCCCCCAGTCATCGTCGTCGGCGTCATCCTCGTCCGTTGAGGTGGATGCCGCCGCCGTCGCCAATGCGAACGCGAAATACGCGAACGAGGGCGAGGGCGTCTCCCGCTTCGCCCGCCTCCCCTACGCGCCCTTCAGCCGCTCCGACCGCCTCGGCCGATGCGCCGACTTCACGACCCAGTCCTTCGCGCGGACCGGCGATGCCACCGCGGGCTACCAGCGCGGACCCCGTCACGGCGGGGGGGGGGGCAAGAACGGCGCCGACGGTGCGGGGGGGGGGGGGGGCAATCGCAACATGGAATTCCAGTACAAGGTCGATGCCGACGAGATGAAGGAATTCCAGCTAGTGGATTCGAGCAAGGCCTACGGTTCCTCGCAAATGGGCGGCGGCGGCGGGGGCGGTGGCGGCGGCGGTGGCTTGGAGGGTGGACCCAAGAGATTCGTGCCCCAGGCGAGGAGGAGGGCGAATGCCACCAGATTGCGTCAGATCAACGCCAAGAGGAACGACAACCAGCAGGGCGGGAACGTCGGGAGGTACAATCAGCCACAGAGGACGAGGGCCGGTGGACGGTGAGTGGTCTCTTTTTTTTTGTGCGCGACGTCGTCAGTTTTCACCTCCTCGAGGTGGTGGCATGTCGACGACACGTGCGATTTGGCATACGTCGAGGTCATTGGTCGGGCGGGCATATCGCATTCTTGTTTTCTCTTTGCTCTAGAGGTATGCGTTCCTAATCCCTTTCCTTTGGATCCTCTGTATCATATACCCTCTCTCTCTCTCTCTCTCTCTCTCTTTCGGTCAGATTCGGAGGAAGGGGACCGGGAGGTCGCGGGGGCCGCGGCGGACGCGGACAGTGGCGGGACCGCATCGACCGTCAGGTGGGTTCTATACATCATCTCGTGCTTCTTTGCCATGCCCGTTGATTTATTGCGAGCCCATTATTCAATACATGCATGTTGACATTTTTTCTTTTTTCGACCCCCGTCAAAAGGCCTCCGTCTCCGTGCGGCCGGATTGGAGACGCGTCGAGGAGGTGGACCTCGGCAAGATCTCCAAGGGTACCGACAAGCTGTCGGGCCTCATGAACAACACCGCGCCCAAGGTGGTGGAGGATCTCCTGTGGTGCGGTTTCCTCGACCAGTACAACGATCAGTACGACAGGGTGTCGACGAGGACGCCGGCGCCTCTGAAGAGGGTCGAGACGAGGGAATTCTACCCCGTCACGACCACGGACGATCCCGTCATTGAGAAGCTCGCCATCGAGGGCAAGGGCACGGTCTTCGCGACCGACGCCATCCTCGCCCACCTGATGACGTGCCCCCGATCCGTATACCCCTGGGACATCGTCGTGCAGAAATTACCCACCGGCGCTCTCTTCTTCGACAAGCGCGACGCGTCCCAGTTCGATTACCTCACCGTCCACGAGACTAGCAACTCCCCCCCCCCCCCCGCGCGGGACAACTCGACCGAGGCAGAGCTCGTGAACTCCCCCGAACGGCTCAGCCTCGAGGCCACGATGATCAACCAGAATTTCACCCAGCAGATATTGCGCAGTTCCAAGTACAGGACGAAGTTCGATTTGCCGAACCCGTTCTGGGACGAGGACGACAACGACGGCATGGAACCCGCGAGCGTCGCGTACCGCTACCGCAGGTTCGACCTCGGAGATGGGGTGGTCCTCGTCGCGCGGACGGAGCTCCACGGCCTCGCGAAGGATCGGCAGAAGGCCGACACGTCGAAGATCGTCACCAACGTCTCGGCGAACAAGAAGAAGAAGGTCAGGGCCGCGAATCCCCTCGACGACGCACCCGAGGGGGACCAGTACATGGTGAGTGCGGGTGTTTTGTTGTTCTTAGTTCTCGATTCGAACCTGTTTCCGAACAAGTCCGTTGTCCTCATGTGCATATCTCTTTAATTTTGCTCCAGACCGCCTTCGCCTTGAACGAGTACGACCCGAGCTACGGCGGCGGATCCGCGGCCCCTCCCGCGCGACCGGGCGCCGCCATCAACTGGCGGGAAAAGATAGACAGCCAGGCGGGGTAAGTTGGGAAGATGCTGACCAAACCAATTCGAGACCTTTCTTCATTTTCGTCGGAGTCCTAACCTCCCTCCTTTATTTTCGTCCCCCCCCTACCTAAAACCCTTAGAGCCGTGCTCGCTGCCGAGCTCAAGAACAACTCGTTCAAGCTGGCCAAGTGGACGGCGCAGTCCCTGTTGGCCGGGGCGTCGCAGATGAAGATCGGTTTCGTCAGTCGGATACAACCGAAGGTGTGTATTCGCTTATTTACAACTGTTCTCTTTGTTTGAAAAAATGCATGCTGACCGAACCCATAATATGTTGTGTTTTGTCAACCGAAGAACGTGTACGAGCACGTCGTGCTGGCGACGCAGACGTACAGTCCCTTGGACTTCGCCGCGCAGATAACTCTGAGCCAGGGCAATATGTGGGGAATGATGAGGCTGTTCATTAAGCTCTTCGAGGATCAGCCTGAGGGCAAGGTAAGTGTGCTACTCCGTCTCCATCTTTCTTCAGTCGCCTTTTTCAACTTCCTCAATTTCGCCGTCTTCGTTGTCGCTCCAGTATATCATCATGAGGGACCCTAACAGGGCGATCGTCAGGGTCTATGGCGTGCCGGTGGGAACCTTCGAGGATAGCGATGGCTCCGACGACGAGGATGGTTCCGGTTCAGGAAACGAGGGAGAAGATGATGGGCCAGGGGGCGACGAAGAGGAGTGATGGACAAGTATTTTGCGGGGTTATTTGTACGATTTGTTCGTCGGGGACTCAAGCATTGATTAATCAATATAGCTTATCTTTCCTATAATTCTTTGTACATCTCCATTCCTTGGCAGGTGGCTGCAAAATCTACATGGTGGGTCAGGACATTCATTAGCATGTTTCAATAAATACGCAGAATTTGATAAGCCAGCAAATAAGATATATCTTTTGAATCGCCGTTTCTCTTATTGCCTTATCAAAAGTAAAAACATCTAACAGTGGTAAAAGGGATTGATTTTTGATTATCCCCCGCCGGCGAGCCATGACCGTCCATCAGCTAAGTACTTGACAATTAAACCATCCCCCCCCCCCCCCCTATTGTCAACAAAAATTAACAGAAATAACCCCCCCCCCTTTCCCCCACCCTCTTGTGCATTCTTCACTTGATGGTGCATGCACCCCCTTCCCTATCCCCCCCAGTCGAACATTCATTATTTTCTCCCCTGATATGTAAAAAAAAAAAAAAAATTGTAAATTGCGTAAAAGTAATAATACGTCAACTGTTTCTTTTCCGCGATAATGTTCGTCATGGTCATTATCTTAGTTTTTGTTTAGGCAAATGCCAAACGGATATGTGAGAAATCTTGGGGATGGTTCCTCAATAAAATCACTTTCCCCATCGGCACTTTTCCAAAATAAATAACACAACTCGAAATCTCTCTATTGTTTCCTGCGGAATCTTCCTCGGAAATACAGCCATTATCGACGTTCATATCCCAATTATTCAAGTCCATATACCCCCCCCCCCCACCCTCTCCACGAATGATAAATATCGACGATCTCATGCGGCGATAATCGAGAAAGATCATAAACAAAAATAAATTTAATGACCATCATGTTCCCCTCCCTTCTCGTGGAAGGTGCTCCAGTACAAACTGTTCTTCCTCATGTCGTCCGTGAACTTCGTCTGGGCCCAAAGCGCAAGGAGGCCGCAGAAGCCGAATCCGATCATGAACGGCCTGTTCCCGGCGTGTCCCATCTCGTGCATCATGAGGGACATACCCGACATCTGACGCCAGGTCTTGGGTCCCGAGGCCCTGGCGGCCGCGGCGGCGATGCGCGCGTCCTTCCCGCGTGTCGACCAGATCTTCTTCGATTCGGCCATGCGGCCCTGGAAGTAGGCATTGATTTCGGCGATTTCTTCCTTGGAGACCATGGTTTTGTTGTTTTGTTGGCAAAAAATAATTCTGGGGTACGATACGTAAAGTAAAGTACGTACAAAGTATCGTACGATACACACTTTTTTGCTTGTGGGGAGTTGGATTCGTTGGTTCCATCCGGAAGAATAGAGGAATCAATATCCACAAGTCCGGACAGTAGGTACGTAGATACTATGTTAAGTAGAGTAGAGTACTACTCTACGATAGAGTTAGTTCGTCGTACTTAGCACCGTAATAGAGTACTATTAGTTTCTCTAGGTTAAAATCCGGGGGCCAACATCATGATGCGAGCCGACGACGACGCCGCCGCCGCCGCCGCCGCCGCCGCGACGGCGATGGCTTTCGCGCGGTCGCAGCATCAGCAGCAGCATCAGCCGCAGCATCAGCATCAGCAGCCTCACCAGCAGCAAGCCCTACCACCGCAGCAACAACAACAACAACAACAGCAGCAGCAGCAGCAGCAGCAGCAGCAGCAGCAGCAACCCCCACGACCAACGCCGCTGCCTTACTCCCTGTACGACATCGTCCTGGACGTGCCGCACCCCGGCAGCCGCTCCCGCGACAACCGCAACGCGAGGTGCGGCCGCGCGAGGTCAATCTTTCCCCCCCGTGACGACGACGATGGTGGGGGGACTGCCGCCGCCTTCGTGGACGGGCCGTCCCTCCCCTCCCTCCTCGCCGAATTCGGGCGGGAGACTCTGCCGGACCGCGAGGACGACGACGACGGCGAGGAGGAGCCGGCGGGGATGGCCAGGTTGGCGAGGTTCGCCTTCCCGGAATACGACGACGCTGCCAACGCCATCGCCGCCGCTCGCTACGACGCCGCCGCGGAGGAGAAGAGGAGGTCGGGGTCGGGGTCGGGCGGGGGGGACGCATCGAATTATTCGAGGAGGCCCCCCCTGACCCTGACCGGATACGATCGTTATTTGGAAGAAGCGTACTCCTTCCCCCCCTCCGGTGGTGGTGGTGGGGGAGGCGGGGGGACGGTGGGAGGAGGGGGCGGGGGCGCTTCTTCGGGGGGCGACCCCGTGCAGCAGCCTCCCCACCCCGCTACGACGGCTTCCACGGCGTCCCCGCCGCGGCAGTCGTCGTCGTGGTGCTTCCCCCCCCCCGTCCGCCTCCCGTCTTGCCACGCCTTCTCCCACCGCCTCGCCGACGGCACGGTCGTGCACGGACACGTCCGCCGGTACCTCCCGTCGCACCCTCTCCGTCCCGACGACGACGGCGGCGGCGGGGGGGGGGGGGGCGGATGCGTCGTCGGCAGGCGCGACGCGGGGAGGCGATCCCCCCGGGCGCTGGTGATACTCACCAGGAATTCGGGGGGGGGGGGGAGGGTGTACGGTGCGCTTCTCAAGATCATGGAGGCGATGATATTGCTCCGACGACCGCCGCCGCCGGCTACTCGGAAGAATGATCGGGACGATCGGGGGGGGGGGGAGAAGGGGGGGGGCGACGGCGACGGCGACGGCGGGCTGCGCCGGTTCCTCCACTCGGCGTACAGGGGGCACGCCGACCTCTGCCGGGGCGAGGCCGCCGCCGCCGCCGGGGCGGCGGCGGCGGGGCCCGCGGCCGCCGCGCCGAGGTTCCTGGTCCTGCTCACCGCCGGGCCCGGGGGGCCGGCGCCGTCGTCGCCCGGCGGCGCGCGCGACGCGGTCAGGATCGCGATGCCCCCGTCGCTCCTGCGCGGCGGGGGCGGGGGCGCCTCCTCCTCCGCCGCCGCCGGGGGGGGGCTGCATCGCAACGACGTCGCGCCGATGCTGCGCTGCCTCGGCCCCGCCGGGACGCTGCGCCTCCTCTCGGCGATGGCGTCGGGGGCGAGGGTGATACTCGCGTGCCGGGGGGGGGGGGGCGGGGGCGGCGCACCCAGGCTGAGCGCCGTCGCGTTCGGAGCGGCGTCGATGGCCGGGCAGGGGTCGCTGCCGCCGCCCCCGCTTTTCGTGCCGGTGCTCCCGCCCGGGCTGGTCCGGCTGCTGACGACGCCGTCGGCGTACCTGATCGGCGTCCTCGCGTCGGGCGGGGGGGGGGGCGGGGGCGGGGGCGGCGGCGCGTCCGACGGAGACGGCGGCGCGTCGTCCCCCGGCCGCATCGACCTCCGAGCGGTCCTGGGCGAGATGCGGGGGGAGGTCGCGATCTTCGACCTCGACGGGTCCGAACCCTACTTCCACAACTCGCCGGACCCCCGACGCGGATCCGTCCCCGACATCACGTATCGCAACGTCGACGACCTCGACGTCGTCTCGGCCCACGAGCGATCGATCGCCGACGACCTGCACCGCGACCTCGCCGAGATCCTACGGTCGGACCGGAAGCTCTTCTGGCAGGAGGGGGCCGTGCAGGAGAAGCTCGGGATGGCCGCGGCCAAGACGAAGACCGCGGCCGTCGGTGCCATGAGGAAGGGGATGAAGTTCCTCAAGGCGAAGGGTTCCATGTACCTGGTGGGGGGGGAGGGGGGGGGGGTCGACGGGGGGGGGGGGGACGAGCCGGACGAGGAGGGCGACGCCGACGGAGGCGGCGGGGGCGGGGGCGGGGGCAGCCAGAGCCGATGGGTCGGGAGGGGCAATTACGCGTACGAGGGGGGATTCACCAACGAGAAGTCCGAGGAGGACGCGCGCATCGCGTTCGCGACTTTCTTCGTTTGTCTCTACGGCAACGTGACGACGTACCTCACGCAGCAATCCCCCGGGGCGCCGCCCGTCCCCGACGGGCAGAAGTTCATGAAGCACCGGGCCCAATGCGGCGACCTGCCCGGTTCGGGCATGTTCCTGCTCGCCGCCAACTTCCTCCGCTCCGGGATGTTCGACGCCTTCGCCACGGCCCGGAGGGAGGAGGTGATGATGCGCCGACCGGTGCCCGAGGATGCCACCCTCTTCGCGCTCGTGACGAACCGCCACCGTTCGAGCAGAATCGACTACTCGCCGATCAACGTCAGGCACTCCGCGAGGCTCATCGCCACGCGCGCGGATTTTCCCGGCAGGTACCTGATCGACTGGCATAACAGGGTGCGCGAGAGGGTGCTGCTGCTGACCTCCGCCCAGGCCTCCTACGGCGGCGGTGACTTCGCGAGGGAGGTATCACAGCTCGCGGAGGACTGCCGCGAGTCCGGGGCGATCCTCGTTGACACGATGATGGTGCTATGGACGAGGATGCAGGAGGGGAGGGGGATGCAGTGGAAGAAGGCCCACCTCGCGCTGCAGGTATTGCGTGGACTACTGCTGGACGGCCCGATATCCGCCGTGACCGAGGCGATGGACGGTCTCGCGTCCGTCCGCGTTCTAAAGTCGTACACGGAGACGCTGCGGGGGCAGAACGCGAGGCTCGTGCGCGACGTCGCATCCGAGATATACTCGCTGCTCGTGGACGCGCCGTTGCTGCTCGCTAGGAGGAGGGAGTGCACGAACGCGCGTCGCCTCGCGAGGGATTCCCGGCCCTCCCCGTCGAAAAAGGTCGGGTTCCGGGAGTTTCAGGGGTTCCGAAAAATTCACCTCGCCATGCGCCCGGCGGGCTCGGCCGTGGCCCCGGCGCCGCCGGCCCCCGTCGGGGACCTGCTCGTGCGTGGTGTGGGGGGGGCGGTCGGCGCCGGGGTCGCGTCGAATCGGGCGGATGCCGCGGATCGGCCGGGAGGGTATTCCGACGACTTGCTCTCGATGAGCGTCTTCGCCGCCGACCCCACGCCGCCCCATGCGGCCGCCTCCGCGAACAACGCAGGGTTCGGTGGGCAACTACTGCTCGTGCCCGCGGGCGGGCCCCAGCCCGGGAACTACTCTAGCGATCTATTGGCGTTGAGCTTTGGAGCTTCTCCGTCGCCTCAGGCGTCTGCTACGAGTAATGAAGGGAGCAGTGGAGGGAGAGCGCTCGTCGACCCGTTCAGCATGCATGAGATGAGTCTAGCAGCGACTCAAAGCACTGGACGGCAGCAGTCCATGTCTGCGGGTTCATCTGCGTCGGCGAACTGCACGAATGACCTATTTGCACTGAACTTCGGTGCCACTTCATCGCATCTGGTGGGCACCACCACGAGTAATCAAGGAAGTGCAGAAGTGAAAGCGCTCGTTGATCCGTTCAGCATTCACGAGATGAGCCAAGCGACGCCAAGGACTGGACCGCCCACCGCACACATCCCCCCCTCTAATTCGACACAAAGTCGATCATCTCCGGCAACACCGATACTCGCAGTGGTGGGTAATAATCATTCTATTCCTCCTCAACCGCCAATGTCAAACATGGTGAACTCTTTTCCTGCGCAGCTCCCTCAACATTCACAGAACGTCACCAGTCAGTCAATAATGACCGCACAGACTCGACCATTGCCACCCATGAACTCGCCGCTGCCCGTATTGAACCCGATGTCCATCCCGCCCGCTCAGGGATGGAACCATCCCGAGAGCTATCACCAGCCGCAGCAGCCATGGTCCAACGCGTCACCGGCATTCGCACCGAATGGGTTTCAACCCAATCAAACGATGCAGGCTCAGAATAATTCGGCTCCCGTCAATCCGAATGGAGTACCCCCCGTGGGATATCCGATGATGACGCAAGGAGCACATCAGTTTCAACAGACAGCGTACTCCCAAGCGTCTTTCATGCCCCCGAATCCGCCGATGTAAATATGCAATAGCAATGATTCATGAGTGGTATCATTATCATTCCCAGGTGAATGATTTAGACTGTCCAAAATAATTCTGCAGTCTTAAAATGAACTTGTCTACATTGTCTTCCGACACACCCTATGTGTATTCCCTTTGAGCACTGTTGCACAGTTTCTTATTATTCGTTGTCCCGGTCAGAGCATGTCATTGGGCACGAGATGGTACAACATCTGCAGCTCTTCTGAGGGGTCACATTTTCAACAAACTACATATCATCAACAGGTGGATGGATACCATACCAGCAATTGTAATTAAACGCAAGGGGAAATAGGTAAAATGTACTCACCTGAAAAAGTGACACTCCACTATGCTCACCGTCGTTTGAAGCTGGCAGAATATCACACTGAACATTTTCGCTTTTCAGATATCACACATGGTTTTTTTTGCGTTGATATGTGCAATAATACACCACGCCAATAATTGAGCAAGTCAATTATCACACGTTAGAATTTTTGCCATTGAAATCTACTCGTTTAAAAATTTCGCACTCGATATCTACTCACTTACTAATTTTCCCGATTATATCTACACACCTCCCAAAAATCCTTTTCTCTGCGACTTTGTTCTGCCTCAATGTTTTAGCGACTCGTTCCTGAAGCTGGCTTGATATCACACTTTCGCACCTCTTCACCACCACTCACGGTGAAAACGGCGCGACGGGACGGCATGATGGGTGACGACAACAACGACGACAACGACAATGACAATGACAACGACAACGACGACGACGATGACGACAACAACAACGACGACGACGACAATGATGGCGTCGGCGGCGGCGGCAACTCAACGGGCGACGACTCTTGTGGCGACAGGCGGCGACAACGGCGAAGATGGCAACGGCGCGAACGGCGACGGCACGATGGGATACGTCGCAACAGGATACGAAGATAACGATAAAGATAATGACAGGCAACGACGACGAAGACAATGACGACAATGACAACGATGATGACGACGATGGCGACGACATCAGAAGCCCGAATATTGTTGCTATTAGCCATATTTGAGCAACTATTATGTTTACAAAGCTAAGTGCCACTAAATGAAGGCGTATGGCTGAGCCTATTTTACGCTAGTCTACCTAATACCTTTTACCTACTTTCACTGTGTAGCCATAGTTAGTTTCATAGTAAACTACGTATGTTAAAAAACGAAATTTCGGGTACTAGTTCCTTCGTTTCAATTTGTCGGTTGCCGGAAAGGATCTGAAGTGTCTTTTCTCACATTGTGAGAAAAGACACTTCGAACCTTCTGGAACCATCTCCGGCATGAGATGGTATGACTACACATATTATTTTTTCTCTCTAAGTATTAATTTTTATCTAGCGAGTACATGGGCTTCACGATAAAAATGGATATTGTAGCCCTGGTACAAAAATAAACGTATGTAGAATATACCAAGTACGTACATAGGAACACTCCCGCCACGGCCTCCTCCTGCCAACCACAAACCACAAACCACAAACAAGAGAACCATGGCCGTAGTCAGCTGATTTTACGGATTTTGATACAACAATATCTAATTCATTTCTTGGCCAAATCTCATATTTGAGACGGGGAAATCCATTGCGAGCATCTGCTCCGGCCACCCAATGAACTT
>JALLOS010000740.1:0-10370 GCA_036939435.1 Stephanodiscus minutulus
TCCCTTCGCATCGAGACGTCACTTAGGGCCACCACAGCTTCGGGCGCTGATTTAATGGAGAAGTGCGCGGTCTTGCGTCAATGCACGCACGTAGGAACATACTACGAACATACAAGATATATTATGAGCGGGAAGACTGGTACGTAGCCGAGCACGGGACGGCGGAGCGCCACACGAATTGTCGGCAGCTATCGTACTGAGGACCATAAAAATCATTCCGATTTATCGTGATATTTTCACTCCAAGAACCCGATGGCAAGAACATGTTGTTGACCTCCTCGCCAATACCAAGAGTTCTGTTGACACTAACAGCCATTGCTTCCGCATTCGTTCACCCTACAATTAACATCAATCGAAAGTTCGCACCAAGAGATTCAATTGTAGTCATTCAAGCATCCGATAATGATCATGCTATTGTGATTGATGGAGAATGCAGTATAATATCTCAAATCAATAAGCGTTTGAAGGATTGTCAACTCGAGCTGTTATCTGATACATCCAAACGTCAGACGCAGCATCCACAGAGCACCGTTGAGGCCGACAATGAAATGCGAGACATTGATCCAGAGCAAATGGTTCACGAAGCAATCCTCTCTTCTCGATTGCATCTCCCTTTTCTTCATCGAACGAAATTAGGTCCGAGTAAAATCGTTGGGGCAGGGCGGGGCCTTTTCGCTATCGAGAATATTGGCAAAGGAGAAGCAATTACATGTTACCCCGGAGATGCCGTGCTTTATGAGTTGCCCTCGTCAGAAGATGAGGAAGACGACTTCGATGAAACGGAATATGATTTTGAAGATGGTTACGACGAAGACGAAGAAGGCACTGAAACCATATGCCTTTGGGGCGCCCACGTTCCCCTTGCTGATCGTTGGGATGAGGACAGAGTATTCGATGGCACGGAATCGTCTTCTCCTCTCACGGCCTATGCCGTGTCTGTGGACGATCATTATTCTATCATGGGCCATCCAGAGTTTGATGACAATCCGGCATATTTCGGTCATTTTGCCAACGACGGCGCAGGCGAGTTTGGTTTTGAAGAACCGAATTCACAAAACAATGTAAGAGCAGCATTAGAATTGGGTTTGGACACGGGAGACGAAGAGGGATTGGGGGTAGAGGACAACATCGCCGCATACGTATTGAGAAGTTTGGAGGTATCCAATGCAATGCATAGGTCGTTGATTGATCAATTGCACGTAGTGACAGTGGCAACGAGAGATATTGAGGCAGGAGAGGAGATATTTGTCACTTATGGTCCCGATTACTGGGTAGAAAATAGCAAATAGGTTGGATCCCTGGCGTCAAGTCCACCAGACTTGCCATATTCCCATACGACCGGCTTTAAAATCATGCATGTTTATGGCTAAAGAAATATCCCAAACTAGTACTATTATCCCAAAATTTCCCAATAAAGTTTGGTTGGATACCTCGGACATTCAGATCTGCTCTAATCCAAAAAAGGTTTATCAAGCCAGAAGGACTTTTCCAACATCTCGCGACTAAACAATGCCCTTCCACAACTTGTACAGAATGAAGTGATAAATACGTAGGAAGCCACAGACTCTTCAATCAATATCTATATTTCGTCGAATAATCTTTTGGCGATACCACCAAACCCCTCCCCTTGCGCGCTCCCCGATACACGATTTCGATGATGTCGATCAGCTCCTGCTTGTCCGGCAACGCCCAATTGATCTTGTTGTTGTTCCCCGTCCCCAAATCGACCATGATGTGCTTGTTCCTGTAGAAGAACATCGTCGTGCAAGCGTCGTAGAGCTCGTACATGCCGTTGAAGTCGGGGACCTCGTCGATGTCCACGAGGTAAATCACGGCGAAGTTCTTGACCTTCTCGGCTATGCCGAAGAGGACCTCGTCCTGGATCATGCAGATCTGGTCGGCGTCGCGCCCGAAGCGTATGACCACGACGCGATCCTCCTCGGTCAGGATGGCCTGATCGACCTCCCACCCGCTGTGGAGATGGGGTAGCATGTAAGACATGATGATATATTATAATGACGCACACCTAGAGAGGAGGGGATCTATCTTCCGTGTGGCATATGTCGTCAAGTTCAACTCGCGCAGAGTGTATCGAGTAGGAATGATGCTAGCCCTTGAGCTACGACGCCCCTGTTGGCGAGGGAAGAGGGGGCAGAGAGCAACAACAGGCGAGAGGAGGCGGCAAAATGGAAATGACGGAGGCAGAGATTTTTCCATTTTTTCTTTTTTTTCTCTCTCATCTCTGTCGACGGTCAGGCGTGGAGTGCCAGTCCCGAATCAGCAAAGGACAACGCCAACCCGCATCATCATCATGGGACGATAGAGATACAACAGATGATAATGATGCCGACACGCCATGTAGGGGGTCGCATCATCTTCGGCTTCACGAGACGACGATCATCCAATCCAGCGCAGCGTAGAAATTCGTCGTCGCCATCGGCATCGGCATCCCCCCCTCCTCCTCCTCCTCATGAATCCTCCCGTCCTTTCTTTTCGGGCCTCCTCAACAACCCGCTTCGATGGTACATATCCAAGCTCGATACCCACCCGATGACGACGAAATGCGTTTCCTCGGGGATGATATCCGGATCGGGCGATCTCCTGTGTCAGTACCTCAATCCGCGAGGCGACCCGTCCGCGCCGCCGCCGTCCGAAAGACGGATAGAGGAAGGGCGCCCCGCGACGAACGGAGGCTTCGATTGGACGCGAACTGCGCGATTCGTCGTACTGGGCTCCTGCCTCGTCGCCCCGACCGTGCACGCCTGGTACGCCCACCTGATGAAGAGCATCCCCGGTACCGGCGTATATTCCGTGGTCAGGCGGCTCGCGTGGGATCAGGGATTCTTCGCCCCGCTTTTCTTGCCCGCGTTCCTATCGTGCCTGACCATTCTGGAACACGTCATTCCCGATCCCGACGAGGGCGAGACATCGCGAAACGATCGAAGCGAAGGTCTGAATTCTCGCCTGTGGACGCGATTGCGTAACGACGTCCCCGAGGCGTTGGTGGTGGGCTGGTCGATGTGGATACCCTCCATGGCTTTCATGTTCGCTTTCGTTCCGGGTAAATTCCAAGTTCTGTACAGCAACGGCGTCGGCTTCGTTTGGAATTCGTATTTGAGTTGGAAGACGCACGAGGGAGAGCGATGATGGAAAAGAGTTCGCGAATACGAGAGAGTGTGAAACGTGTGGCCGCGAGGGAGGACGAGAGTCTGTGATGATAGAATATTATCTTGCATACTGCAGATAAACCCAAACACAAGATCACCAATTCCATTGATTTCCGCCATCTCGTCGCATCCAAGAAATGGCAGACGGAAGAACGGTTGCCTCCAAGTTGGTGAAGATCTGGTTGTTGATGACGCTTCCGCTGAACTGAATCCTGATGATCTCGATGTGTGCAGCTTGGCTGTTGCTGTTCTCTCTGTTGATTCATAAAAGAAATCTGAGATATTCAGGCAGAAATGTATATACTGCGCGCGATTTGCAACAGAGTTTTTCAAGTGAATGGTTGGAGTGATACGTGGTCAGAATGCTTGAGTTGCTGCACAAAATGCAGGTAAATAAGGCATAGCCGACAGAGGTGTTATTGACATGGTCCAGATTCAGTTCTTTTAGCCTGTCATTGGTAGCCAATGCATATGCAAAGTGTTGATATTGTACCTCATATCAAGTACTTCCATGCTGAATTGTTATTACGCAGAACATTTGAGGCAGCGAACCATCCTGCGGCAGAACCATGAATATCATTACTATCAAAAGTGAGGTCAAGTTGTGTTAGCCCCCTGTTGTTGTCTAGAGCATTAATGAAAGCAGCTGCTACCTCATCAGTGGTGGGGTTGAATTTAATATTCAGATACTCCAAAACAGAAGTGGGATTCTGAGGCAACGATAGCTGACATACCACGATTGGCATAGGATATGGCCGCGGCGGTCAATGGGGCGAGACACCAAGAATACAGTGTGGGGGGTGGTACTACGCCGGGGTGGAGTCTGCCAGGACCAGAGAACAGTTTCATGACTTCATCTCACTTTCTCTATTCTACTCCTCCATTACCCAATGCGGCGGCTGGAGATCTGGATGAGAGGCATTAAAATAGTAGGTCCATAGTAGGTGCAAAACGTGCCACAACGTCCCTTTTCTTCCCCTCGCTCCTCGCTCCTCTCCACCAACACCCCAAAACATAGAGCAAAACATCTTAGAGTACATAGATTGCAAAAATTAAGATATTTTTTTACTAATAACTTACTCTAATCGCCAACAAGTATGATACACCCAGGAAACCCCAATTCAGAATTTTATTCATCTCGTATCTCGGCCGTCACCACTGCCTCTGTCGCCGCGCCTCCGCCCATGCCCCGCCATCACCGATCCCTCCCGCCTCAACCATACGCCTTAGAGGTGACTAACCAAGTGCAGGTGGAGGAGGCGAAAGCGGCGGCACGGCGGGCGACGGCAGCAGGCGGAAGTGGGGAGGTGGCAGGTCCGCCCATTTCTTGCCGCGGCCGCCACAATCCGCCATGGCGCCATCCATATCCTCCCCAGCTGTTGCCCGTCTGCCTTCGCCAATCCCTCCTGTCTCAACCATACGCCTTAGACTTAGAGGTGTCTAACCGAGTGCAGGTGGAGGAGGCGGAAGCGATGGCATGGCGGGCGACGGCGGCAGGCAGAAGTGGGGCGGCGGCAGGATATGAAGGCGTGCATGAGGGGGTTAGAGGAGGTGAATGATGGCGGCACGCAATCATCGTCCTCATCTAACGCCGCCGTCATGAGTAATCCCTTTGATGTGGTCGTCGGGGAACAAGGGCCGGATGATGGCCCAATCTTGCTTGTTGCTAGACGCCGTCACTCATCCATCAACTTGGCATCTTCCAATATTACCGACCATGTAAGTTTCTTGATCTTTACCGCATCCCGGTCTGATGCTGATGCAGTTGCTCCACTCAATCTTCCATTTTATCTCCACCCCCCCCGAATCTTTCTCTTTGAAACGCGACATGCTTGAGCATCATGTGAACCTTGGGGGTGATGGTGCAAATGAGACCATCGTTGCTATGCACCACTACCAATACATATCTCAGGTAAGTTTTTGTGTCTTGTTTCATTGGACTCACAGTTCGAGCTAACGATAACACCCCGTCACACAGAACGAACACCTCCCAAAAATGTTATGATGTGATTGGTAATTTGATATACTGATTCAAATGTACCCCCATGCTGGGATCTGTCACAGCTAAAATCAAATATTGCGTGACTTCAATTTTACGAATGTGTCTCTATGTAAAATCGATTTTACACGAAATCGTTACCGTGTAAAATTGAATTTACGCAAAAAAAAATATTTGCGAACTTCATATTTGATATTCGATAACACGACTCAAAAATGTGTAACTTCAAATATTTTAATTTATATGATTTTGACTATTTAAAATCAAATATACAACTCATTCATGGCATCAACAGCCACATCATCACCAACAACCATGCCAACCTCTGCCCATATCTGATTTTACCAACTGCATTGCCAACCACTGCCCAAATTTGATATTACATAATTTCGGACCATGTAGAATCTAATATACTAACTCCGTAATGACACCAACAGCCACACCAAACAGAATGCCTACCTCTGCCCATATCCGATTTTACCAACTACAATGCCAACCACTGCCCATATTTGATATTACATGACTTTCCCTACTATTCCTACTGTAGAATCCTACGGGGCGGCTGTTTTTTGTTCCCGCCGGAACGGACTTAGCAGTTAAGCTGTTAAGAAAACACCTTCTCAGCGGATTTCTTTGGTGCGATTTCGGAAAGAATTGAGTCTGGCGGAAGCACCTGGAAGCTGCAAATTTGGATTCTACGTAGGAACTGGTTCAAACACCCCACAAAAAACAAACGTCCGTGAGATTAGCATTCAGGGATTGAAATCCCCGTATGCATACGGGGACACTTTCAATAATCCCCATATGGATATGGGGATTGTTCAGTCACTAACCGTATGCATATGGGTTCCATTACCATATACATGGGAAATTACAACATGGATCTCACATTACTTAACAAATATCACCTATTATCTATGATAATCCTATTATCTATGATAATAGGAGGGCTATTTTGTCTTTCTTTTCTGTCAACCAACAGAGCAATTGCACCAGGGCAATATGAACAATTCTACACCAACCCCGAAAAGCTAACCAAACATGTTCCTAATCCCAAAAAAACAAGTTTTGAGGATGCTATCAGATCAGACTGGACCCGGTATAACTTCTGCAACTCCACATATGCATTGCGTTTATTGCAACCATAGGTGCAGCTGTCAGTGGAGCCTCTTCTTATAATTGTCAAACCTCCTCAGGATAGCTCCTTGGATCCTCAAAAGTATCATCTTGGTGTCATCCTCGTTGTTGCCCTCGTTGTTGCCGATGTCGATGCTCGATGCGCCCATTTTCTCTGGGAGACCCCCCACACGCATTTTCAGCCTCTTCTTCAATCAATATTTTGTTGTCATTGTTGTTGAGTCCGCTGATGCCAGGTGTGCTGTTGTAGGTGCAGTCTTCATTGACAGCACCTGAAGACAATCGGGAGTCAATCAACAAATCTCCACCTATCACAAAATCAATGCAACCCTTGCAATTGTCGTCGGGGGAGGGCAAGGAGAACCCACTACCTCCAATGCTTGCCTTCTGGTTGTCTTTTGTGATTTCATTGTCAAATTTGTTTCTTTCGTTTGTCATCTTCCTTGTCAGTGCTGTCCTTGTTGACTTCATTGATGACAGAGAGCCTGATGCCACTGGTGCGGCCTTGCACATGCAACCTCGGCCTCCTCTTCGATTAACTTTTCAACACTTTTCACATCGCAGCTTACGGATTTCCCTGTCTTTTTCCTCTTTGTCTTACTCGGTTTCCTTTGAGCAGAGGTCTTGGTGCAGAACCCAGGCTGCTGTCGTTGAGGGGAGGAAGATAGGAAGCAAGGCAACATATCCATCTCTTGTCAATGCTGCAACAGTTTGTCATTCCATCTCTGTCTTATCCTTTCATCTCAGTGGACATCTTGTTGGTCAACATCATCCAACTCAAATAAAAAGGTTCCGTGAATTTGTTTGAATCTTTCCTATAATTTCTTCCAGCACTTCCAATCAGCCTTCTACATTGCTCGTTCCAAGTCACATTTGTCTGCAAGCTGCACGGCCTCCCATTTTGCCCACCTGTTGTTTCAAATTGGCACCTTTCCCTAAAATTTTGCCACAAACATTGGGTAGAGGCATGGAAGGGAGGGGAGGGCCGACGTTGGCGAGGGTGTAGGACAATGGAGAGGGAAAGTCACCATCATGATGTGTGGTTGTGATGGAGGGTGGTACTGTGGTGATGTGTGTGTGTATGTTGACTTGGCTTCCAGATAGGGAGGGCTGTTTGCCATATTAAAGACTATCAAGTGTGCCCCTCCCGCCTAAGCTCTTGCTTACTAGAGTCAAAAAGTATCTAAAGAACATACATATTCTTTGGATAACTACCCGTGTGGAGGCGTCAGCCATCGCGTGGCAGCAAAGCCACCACCCCTTTCCTCCCCTGCACGCAGCAGGGGTCAGTTTGGCGGGATTCACCATACTATCTGTTTGCTGAGATTGTAGTAATCTGCCACAACCAAGCATCTGTGGCAGTGTACAGACACATTGGTTGCTCCCACCACCACTGCTGCAGCATCATACCTCTCCGTCGTTTGCCCTTCTAACAACAAGCCATCACAATTGGTCAGGTTGCAATGTACGTCGCGATTGTCTGACAACGGACCTGGATATATGTGGCAATGGATTCTACGCCGCATTCTTCTAGAACGCCTGCCGTGCTCGGATATTGTCAAACTTCAGTTGCCCCCTTTTGGTCGATGCACCCTTGCCATCTTGTACACCATGTGTGCATGAAACCCCTCGAGCCGCGTCTACACTGATTTAGCGAGATTCCACGTCTTGCTGCCATAAAGCAAGAGAACTTGTACTACTGCTTTGTAGAACGTGGCGGCCACCCTTAGGGAAGTGTTTTCTCCATGTAACACCTGCCTCACCCAAACTCCCCCTGCTTTCCGCAGTTGTTCCCGGATAGCTTGTGCGTCAATTTTGTCCTGCTCAAGCTCAAGCAGAATACCTGCATTCCAGCACATCCCCGTGGACTGTGAACTGGCGTCGCAAGGCCAATGCTGCACTGACTGCCGATTCAAGTTGCGCCTTCTGCTCCACTCCGATCTGGCACTCCTTCTTGTGAATGTGTCATGGGTAGCGGGGATCAACCTTCATACTGCAACACTTGCACCATGGGAAGTACCCCTCCATTGAGATCCTCATTCTGTTGAGTGGATGGAGGTCTTGGAAGTGACGCCAAAGCATCCACCCTCCACCTAACTTTCCGGCACAACCCAGGACTGGGCATAAAAATTTGCCCCCGAGTCTTGGGTCTACCCTATAGCTGTAGGTCACGTCTGCTTGTGCCTCTATGAGCTCCTCCGCCCCCACCACCTGCTGGTAGATCTTGTGCTGATCCGCCAGGTGGCGTCGGAGGGAGCTCAAGGCCATCATCACCTTCCAACTGTCTCATTCCTCTGCTGCTACCAATCCCTCGCGCATCTGTTGGTACGACGCAGTCCGGCAGCTGAGTTTGGATACAACCAGGACACATATCATTGTCTGTGTCTTCTTCATGTTGGACTCCAAACCCACAAATGCAAAGAGACAGACAAGGATTTCGAGAACCTGTTGGAGGACTTCCAGCAAAAAAGGTTGCCATAAGTTGTTCGATGGCTTCCTCCTTTAGCTAACTCTCCTCCCGTATTTGCTGCACCCATTCCCTTGCGACTGCATCAACTAGGACGTTGAAGAGTTTGGCGGACAGAGGTCCGCCCTGCCTCACACTGCGGCCCACCCGAAAAGGTGTCCCATAGTTCCCAGATGCTCGGCAGACCAAAACTGCGTTGCGCCAAAAATTCAGGATCAATCTGATCATGCAGGGCCTGGACCCAATTACCTTCAAGAATCCAAATGCATCTCTCCCTATCCATAGCATCACATGCTTTCTTCATGTCTAAAAAAGGCCCCATAGAAAGGCACCTGCTCTAGGTGTGCCAGCTATTGGGTGAGCTTGGCCTCTATCCCGGCGGTGCCAGTGCCGCATCCATTGTGGCAGCCGTGGAGTGAGTTGTGGAGCTCGAACGCCTTCAATTGATGGTCCATACTTTGCTCAAACACTTTCAACATAGGCTCTAAGAGGCCAATCCCATGATAATCGCCCCCACCTTTGGAGATGAGAATGACGATCACCCAGAGGAGCCGGGGAGGGATCTCACCGTGATCCCAGATATAGCTTGCACAAGCGCGAGGATCATGCGCCAGTGCTCCCCCTCCTTCATTTGCCGGAACCACCTCTGGATCCTCCTCCAACTTAATGCCATGCAGCCAAGGCTGCCTGCGGCGATGATACTTTGTCACCCGATGCGTCTTTCTTGCACGGAATGTCATGACAACCGCACGGTGATCCATGTCATGGATCCACGACGACTGGAACCCAACCTTCCAAAAGTACCAGATGTCCCCCCAATATGTAATCTGGATGGGAGTAATGCCATCTGCCTTTGCCCTGCTTCTGGCGCCAGCAGGTCCAACGTTTCCTGGCCAACTGCAGCCAATATCTATCCTGAGTCCGTCAGATTTATCTCATTGAACAAGTTGGCAATGACCTCCTCGCGTTCGTCCCATGGGTGTTCGAAATTAATATTCAAGTCCTTGAAGACGAGTGGGACACAGTTGTCTGGGCACGCTTGTCATGCTGTCCAAAGCCAAAGCGCATCCAGCCTTGTTGTTGTTGTCTCGTTGGGAGGGATGTAGATCCCCATAACGTAGAATTGTTTGTACCTGGTGGCAAGCTAGAAGGTCAGGAGGTTGGGGTTGACCATGCGGGCCGCCTCCACCTCAAAAGAATCACGACCTTCCTTCCAAACAAGGGCAACCCCTCCTTGTCAGTAACTTGCCGCCTTTGACGCGAACTTGGGGTATTGGTGTACAGTGGTGATGCAATGCATTTCTGAAGAGTGTCTTTGCTCGGATTTGGGCCATGAACCACGGATTTCAACCAAATCTTTGGTGGTAAATTTAGATCACCGGCAACAAAGGTGGTATGGAGGAGGGGAGCGGCCATGGAGCACTGCCGTGGGCAGGCCACCATGGTACATTGGGGCCAATGAAACCTACTGAATCCTCTGTTAAAATACACAAAGGTAATGTAAACGTTCAACGTTACTTAATAAATTACCCGCATCTGTCTGATTATGGGCAGACAATATTTTGTCTTTCTTTTCCGTCGAGGGACAGAGCAACCGCAC
>JALLOS010000741.1:0-10417 GCA_036939435.1 Stephanodiscus minutulus
GACGACCCTCATCGCCATCTTCCTCGTTGATCGACTGCTATTGGCCGATGGCTTCGGCTTTTTTCCGTCGTCGGGGATGAGTGGCATCTTCCTAGTCAAAGAATGTAAAATGATCATCCCGCGAGCGCGAGGGCCACCCCTCGCGTCGCACGCGTCCGCGTCGTCCTGCGGAAACGATAAGAGGGGCACCGGGGACGACGAAGATGTGGATGATGCCGAAGACGATGGTTTCGCGACGATTTCGATGACGACGGCAACCCTCTCGCGCCGGCGTTTATTTGGCCGGACGGTCTCCTCCGCCGCCGCCGGCGCATCGTACCTTCTCGCGACTTTCGTCAGTCCCCCGTTTGCCTCCGCGAGGGTGATCTCCGGTCCGACGTCGACATCTCCCTCGGCTGCCGTCGCCGCCTCTGTCTCGTCGTCGTCTTCGTCGTCGTTTGCCGAACGACGGGATGCGTTGCTGGCTGCCATCTCCGCCGAATCGAACGACGACGTCATTGCTCGTGCCATCGAGGACATAGTGCCCTTCGGCCCCTTCCTGAAATCCTCCTCATCCTCCTCGTCCTACGAGTCGGCCCTCGACGGATCGTGGAAATTGCTATGGTACAACAAGTCAGACTTTTCCCCATTGCTGAAGCTGCCATATCCGTTGCGTCCGGATTCGTACCAGTACTTCGGATCGTTTGCCGAGAATGAGGTGGGAGCTGGACGAGCCGCTCAGGGACTGGTGGGAGGGGTCGTCGGCGCGGCTTTCGGGAAGAACGCGGAACTTTGGCTATCGTCGGGCGTGGTGTCATCTGCATCTTCTCCTTCAACGCTGGTCATATATCCGCCCTTTCGATTGCAGCTCGGGACGATCCCCGGACGAGGTTCGACCGAAGATAGGGGGGTTGGAGGAGAGAAACGCACTATCGTCGAATCGGAGTCTGACGCCGACTTTCGCAAAGTCAACGCGCGATCCGTCGAGGCGCAGGTGGCCCCTAGGAACGAGTACGAGCAATTGTACCTTGAGGATTTTGGAACGGGGAGTCTACGGGTGAGCGTGATCACCAAGGGTGATCCGGTGATTGTGGGGGACATGTTTGTGCATCAGAAATTGTGATTTCGTTTGGCGTTGTAGTTTGTTAATGCAAGGGTTTGAGTACAAACAAGAGGACAGGGGAATAAGAGTTTTGGAAAAAATGAATGAGGACTGTGATGCGTCTTCCAACCCATTATTTGTGAGTTGACCCTCGTCCCGGTTTACATAGGTCAACAATGCATGCTCTAGTTGAATGCTCTAATTGAATAGACAAGTTGATTTTGTAACCTTTGGATCTCATTATGATTACAAACATGAGAACTTCGCTTTGGTGTTGTCTATAGATCGTCCCGGAAACTTTGGTAATCAAGATGTTGTCCCTGTCCCAACCTAACCCCCCCCAGCCAACGCAAAAGCCGAACATAGTAACTGAACAAGGCACATCATCTTTTGAATGACACCCTAAGTTGCCCAAAGGGAAAATTTTTATGACAACATTGACTTGTCGGAGGTAGAGATGCCAACTCCAAGTGTGACCCCATTGAACGAACGTCCGCAACTCGATGGCAAACACAATTATGGAGAATCATCATTGCTACAGCATCTAGAGATGGCGTCCACGTTTTGGGGAGACACGTTTGAAGGAAGGGGAGCACAAAGTGGTGGGAGACACTGTACAAGTGAAAGTGGTCGAGATAGCGAATCGAGGACAAAATCTGTTCCTCCACCGGAAAAGCAAAGTATTTACAAAGAATGGAACGATTACAAAATGAATGGCCAGGCTCATTTATAATTTTATGCCAAGGGCGATGCGGTGGACAGATGTTCAGTGGAAAGAATTTCGGATACGCTCAAGAGAATGCAGATGTAAGAGTGGCGCGCGGATGAAAACTGAAGCAATTTACCCCCTCCCGCTTCATCGTCGTCGCCGCCAGTCCATCGCGGCGGAGCGGTCGCCATCCTCCGATCGGCCTCGACAGGCTTACATTGTTTCGAGGGCCGCGCGAACGTCCCGCCAGACCGATTCCCGCGGCTCCCAGGATACGTCCGACAATATGCCGCCCATGACGCCGACCGACGACAGCGACTCCAGCTCCTCCTCTGAGCTCGAGTGGAAGACGCCCATCATCTCGCTCGAGCCGAGTCGGAACGCGCCGCCGGTCCTAAAAGTGGTCTCGGCGGCGCGGACGAAGACGTACACGTCGACGGCCATCGCCGCCGCCTTCGACGGACCAGCTCCCGGTCGCGCGTCGCGATCCCCCGGGGAGGGACCGGTCGTCCACGCCACATTGTGCGGCGCTCGCATCTCCCGGGCCATCCCCACGATCCTGGACAGCGCCTCTCCCACCTCTCTCAGGACGGGACATGGATGACGTGGGGTCGCCGCACCGTCGGACGTCGGGATCCCCGACGCCGACAATCTGATGCACGTGCACGGGTAGTCTAGCAGCGACACCCTCGTGCCCCCCGCGAGGTCGATGTGCGAAACCGCGTCGGCCCTCGTCGCCGCGTAGCAGCCGTTGGGAAGCCCTCCCGCGGCGGCGTCGCCCTCGTCGTTCCGGCGCGCCGCCGCCGCCGCCGACAACGGAGGGGGGGGGCAGACCCACGCGTGGCAGTGGATGTGGTTTTGGGACGCGCCGGCCCCGACGGAATTGTAGGAAAGGACGACCGAGCCGGGCGGGTCCGCCGTCGACGCAAGGTACGTGACGTCGAGGCAATCGTCGGGCAGGAGCGATTGATCCCTCCATCCCCCCACCTCGTCGTCCAACGCGGGGAGGATCAGATAGTGCCCCCTCGGGTCTGGGAGAATAAAGAACATCGCGCGATGGGGGGTGAACGAAAAAAAATGTGTTCATTGGGTAAAAAAGACCGGCGCGGGAGCTGTGGGATTCGTAATGTAATCATCGTTTGAACCGACGTTCGTCCGACGAGATAAAATTCGCACCACGTACCCACCGGCGATACGTTGTGATACACGTCCCAATAACGGCCGCACGATGCATCGTCCCCCCCCCCCGGGACCGCGAGCCTCGCCGCTCTCTCTCGCGGCGGCCCGTCGCCGTGAAATTCGCCGGCCGGACCGAACAGGCGCAGCGGCCCGACAACGAACGAATCGCCCGACGGATCGTAGGGAGGGGGCAGGCACGACGATGGCGACACAGCCGCCCCGACCTTCCCCGGATCGCCGCCACCTCCTCGCATCATTTCCCTCGAGCGGGGCGGTCGCAGCGTCCTCACCAGCTGCAGCTGGGCGGCGTAGGGATCGTCGTACGCGCATCGCATCGACGTCCCGTCGTCGCCGCATTCGTCGGACCGCTGCCGCGACCGTCCCCTCCCCTGCATCTCGACGAGGGTTTCGTTGATCGACGCAATCCGTCTTAGCAGCGGCGTGGCGCACCGCCTCTCCCCCCCCCCCTCCTCTCGAGCGGACGACGGCGATTCCACGAATTCCAACAGTCGCGGCCGTCGCCCCCCCTCCGTCGCCCCGTCCTCGAGACGACCTAACGGTCGTCGTCGTCGCCGGCCCGCCGTTGCCCCCCTCGTTGTCCGACAGGGTGGCCAAGGCCGACACGTGCCCCCCCCGGACGAGCTCGATCCACCTGCGGGAGAGGTCGGCCCCTCCCAATCCGTAGCGGGGCAGGATATCGAATTCATCCGCATAGTCGTCGGCGTTCTTCCCCATCGTCACCATCGCCAGATCCGTCCGAATCCTCCCCATGATCGTCGCGAGCGGGCGGATGTCGAAATGAGGGGGGGGGGGGGGACGGAACGATTGGACGGTGATCATCGTCCAGCAGGCGGCGATGACGACAGAGACGACGATTCGCATAATATTCCCTGCCTCCCTCTGCTGTTCTCCGTCTGGTCGGTGTACCATAAAAAATAATGTGTACTGTAAAGTAGTTGTGGCACAGTGGTTTATTATTTTTGGCTGCATCTGCTGCAGCTGCGGATGCTGGAATCTCAGGTCCGGCGCGTATTCGACCGACACCGCGTCAAACTCGCTCGACTTCTCATGGTGGCGTGACGACGCCTGCTTCTGCTGCTGCCGCTCCAGGGGTGGATCCTATCGGCCTGATCGGCGTCGGGCACGGCGGGCCGACGGCGCGCGCCGGTCCTCTTCGCCCTTCGTTCGTCATCGGCGACACCGACCATTTTCGATTCTTCCGCCCCCACCCTTATGGCCGGGGAACAGAAAATCAATGCAGATAATATATATATTTAAGTAATGATTCTTGGCAAACTCCTTTACTATTTTATTTCGGTAGGCTTCACAAAGTTCATCTTGAAACCCTCAGTCGCCGTGGACGGCGTCGGGTCAGCCGAAGATGACAGACACTACAATACTCCGTCTCCGTGTCCTCAGAGCCACCGAAGGAAAAAAACTTATCTGTCTCCGTTGGCTCCTACACTTCAGAGTTTTCAACATCGGCCAGTTCCGATTAAGAACAAACACACTCCCACATAGCATTGACTGTGAAAGAAGGGCGACAGTTATCGGAGGCATTACAACCTTTCTTGATGCGACACTTGTCAAACTCAGTAGCTCCAACATCATCATTGCAGTACCAACCAGTTGTGCCCCGTCCCGAATGCCCCCCCCCCCCCGATGAATCATCATAGAAGGGGTAAGCCGGGAGAATGCAACCTGTGTGAATCCAGCAAGGATCATATTCATCGTCACCTGAAAATCCACCATGGCCTAGTTGCGCCAGCTCCTGTACAAAGTCAGCAGCGGCTGATCCACGAAGAGCAGGCATGTCAGCATAGGCGCTGGAGGTGACCACAGCCAATATCATCAACTTGATAAGGAGTTGCATGATTGTTCGTTGTGTTATGGTTGTTGGCGAAGGTGGTGAGTGTGTTTGTTTGTAGACGTTGGTTTTGAAGACGCTTTGATTTTATGACATGACATCAATGAGGTTGAGGGAATGATCACTCTTTGGTAAAATCACACTTAGCATTGCTTTGGTGGATCGGATCACACTTCGCATCTTACGGACTCGCGGGAGTGAAAAATAGTAGGTAGGTACGATAATACCGTAAAAGGCGGGCGCATACCCACCTACTTCGTCGTATGGGAAAATGTGGATGATGATAATATGACAAAAAAGGCACATTCAATGGATCATGTTGAAGGTGCAATCTCCATTTGAGTGGATGAAAAAGAGGGAGGTGGTTTCTTGGCGGGGGAGTACAAAAGGCCAATAAAAATATACGAGCAATATTTTTTTTCTCATGGATTCTTTCAAGGGGGGCGGGGGACGGGATCTAAAAGTTGTATTAATAAGCTTACATCAAAAGAACACTGATTCAAGGTTGTTTCTGATGGTGAGCCAGCACTGAAGGACTGATGGATATGCTAGGATTTACCCGTCATCTATAGGGATTCACTGATACAAACCTTAGGTGCTTCCCTGGACCAGCCACGTTTTCTTGAAGTCCTCTGTCTCGACAACCAAGTAGCCCTGAATCAAACCCGGACCCTGCGGTTTGAACTTGACAATGAAATGCGTATCCTCCCGCTGCTTGAGAGACCCCTCGTTGGGCTCAACGGACCAGTCCATGGGCGTATTGCTAGTGAAAGCTGCACGAAAGTCTGAGAATCCCATGAAGGGATTTCGAAGCTTTGGGTATATTGTAGAGTACGCCCAAAAATCAAATGTAGAAAGATGAGGCACACAATTTGCACATCTAAAACTGGACGAAAAACCGCAATCATATTTTGACTTACGAAAAGATCATGAGTGGCTACCTTGGTAACAGCCGCCTTCAACTCGATCACCCCCTCGATTTTATCCCCCGCCACGACTTGACCAAATGCCGCGTCCATATCGAACTCCTCGTTCCTCTCCACGCCAAACTTGGCAAGCTGACGCCAGTCCTCCTCCGCCGAGCTTTGCTGGGAATCGTAAGCATCCGCCATGTTCTTCAGCGACTGGTTCTTCGCGCGCACCTCCTGCTGATTGGCCCAATTCTCGAGCTGCTGCGCGCGTGCGGTATCGATCTTCGGATTGCCCTCGCGGAGCGCGTCGGCGTACCCGGAGGACGTCCCCCACGCGTTCTTCGCGGACATCGACTTGGAATTGAAGAGGGCCTTCCCGTCGTCCATCTTCTCGAGTCCCTTGTTCCCGTCCCCCGCCACGCCCATCTGCCCGTCCCCGCCGTCGAATTCGTCGCCGAAATCGACGAAGTCCTCGAACGATCCTGGACCGGAATTCACGATCAGGGACTTGTCCATCCTGTTCGCCTCGCGCGACTCCTCGTCGGGGATTGGGTTGGAGTCGGCCGCGTTGAGATCGCGGGATAGGTTGTCGAGGTAGCCTCGGAGCGGGGTTGACGACACCACGCGGGCCTTGGGTCGACACGATGGCACGAATGCATGGATGGCATGCGTGTTCGTGGTGACAGCGCCGACGAGTAATAGGTATGTTGATTTCGAGTGCAGCATGGTGTTGGATATTATATCAAGCAGGTGAATGAATTCGGCGTCGACCCTCAAGGATGATGATGCCGAGAAGATTGAGGCGGAAGTAAACGCGGGGGAATGCTTGGATTATGATGATGATGATGATGTGTGTGTGATGGATGCGATGGGTTTCCCCCTGACTACTCGTGAGTGAATCTTTGTAATACGTGACAGATAATTGATTTTTTCTTTGTTGGAAAGGGGGGAGTAAAAATAAATGGATCTGGTCATCCCCGCCGGCCCGCCACGCACTGGTGTGCGTGGACGGTATGGTAGAGTACGTACGTATTACTACACGTGTCCAGGTCCATCCAGGCTACACAGCAAAGAGACCCCGTCGCCGTGTTTGTGAACCAACGAACATCCGTGACCACGAATATTATTTATCTTCCCAATATAATTATTTATCCACACCAACACGACAATGACGAATCGAACACCCGCGCTCCCTCCCCTCTACTTCTCTCCTCCCAACGACGGCGAGGCGACGGCGGCGGCGACGACGACGGCGGCGTTGGCGGAGGGGGGAGAACGGGCAGCAGCAGCCCCTCCTCCCCCCTCCTCCTCGCCGTTGCTGTCGACCCTCCCCCCCGAACTCCTCCACTCCTGCCTCGCCCGATACGCCGACTGGGGAGACCTCGCGAGGCTGGCGTGCGTCCGATCGGAATGGAGGGACGCGATCGACGACGCCGCGACGTTCGGGGGGCGGGATGCCACGTGGGAGCTGAGCATGTGTTTGCTCCACGGCGACGATCGAGGAGGGCGCGCCGCGAGCGGAAGAAGGACGACGACGACACCGCAGGGGGAGGAGGAGGAGGAGGGAAAACAACAACGTCGGATGATAATCGCTAACGGTGAGGAGGTGGGTGGGGAGGATGCCGGGAACAATGACGACGACGACGACGACGACGACGCGAGGACGGGGAACAACAGGGGTTTGGAGAAGAACGAGGCGCTGGCGGTCAAGTACCTCGCGCGCCTTTGCGGGGTGGCGGTGGAAGTCGGGTCGGGAACAGCCGCCGTCACGAGCAGCGTCCTGCCCGGCGACGGGGAGTCTTCTTCCGCGGGACATGACCCCGTCGCCGCGGCGGCGGCGGACGAGGCCGCCCTCCTCGAGCTGGCCTCGTGCTGCCTCTCCGGCGCGGGCCTGCCGCGGGGGCCCGATCCCGCCGCGGCCGTGCGGTGCCTGACCTCGGCGTACCGCATCGCCGGGTCGGTCGAATCGGCCCACAGGCTCGCCCTCCTGTACGAGTACCCCGAACGATCGGGCGGGCTCGTCCCCGTCGACGTCGTGGCCGCGTTCGAGTGGTTCAGGGCCGCGGCCGCGGGCGGGCACGTCGAGAGCATGGCCGAGCTGGCACTGTGCTACGAGCTCGGGTGCGGCGTCGACCGGAGCGACGAGGAGGCGTTGGACTGGTACACGAAAGCCGCGAACGCCGGTCACTCGGCATCGCACTACTCCGTGGGCGAGCACTTCGAGGAGGCGAGGGGGGTGAACATGGATCACGAGGAGGCGTGCCTTTGGTATTACAGGGCGGCGGTGCTGGGGGAGGAGGACGGCGTCGGCGGGCTGAGGAGGCTGGCCGACGTGGCGAGGAGGGTCGTGCCGCAGGCGGAGGAGGGACTGTACAATCATGCCCGAGGCGCCGGGAGGGCGCGGTAATTCTCTCTCCTTGTACATATCTAGATTTTGGTTTTTGGTGTTTTAGTTGATTGTGTTTAGGATCATAGAAAATACATGTAAGAAAAAAATGGCTGTTTAAAACTGAATAACGAGATTACGAGTTCACCAATATTCTAGTGCTATATTTATTTCACACCCATCGGAACGAGTACAAAGAAGTGTTATCCCTGCAACCCTGCCACACGAGTGCGCGGCACTTCCGGATTTTCATATCCACTCTTTCCTACTATCTACCACGATTCATATTCCCAACTCGCGATGGCATCTCCGCCCCCCGATCCAATCCAACCTCCTCCCGCTCCTCCTCCGTCCTTGACGAATTCATCCTCCTTCGATAAGACGAATGGCATCGAATCCAAGGCCCAATTCGCATTGCCGATATCGCGGTGGATCTGGTCTATCAACTCCGGGAACGAGCCGAACTTCTTTTCCGGACGGAGGTACCCTATCAGCTGCAATCGCATCGTTTCGTCGTAGAAGTCGCCCTCGATCTCGCCGGCATCGGCGATGACGACGATGGCATCGTCGTCGTCGTCGATGTCGATTCTCTCGTCGGGCCTCGTCATCGGACTGCCCCTCGTTATCAAGTGAGCCTCCACGATCCGCTCCTTGTTCTCCCTTCCCTCGAACGTCGGGGAGTATCCCACGTTCACGACCGCCTTGACGGGTGCATCCCTCCCTCCCCTCGTCGTCGCGACGGCGTCGTCGTCGTCGTCGTCGTCGTCGTCGCCCCGCTGCTTCTTCCGCCGCTCGACGACGGCCCACCCGAAGTACACGCCGTTCGTTATCTCCCCCAATGCCGATTGGAAGAGCGAGGCCGGCAACTGTTTATTTTTGTTTGTTGTTGGTTGTTTTTGGGCGATATATCGGCACAATAATATAAACATACACGGATACCAACGGGGGGGCGGGGGGGGATGAGAAAAAAGCTCCAAATAAAATAAACAAAAAAGCATAATATACACACCACCACCCTCCTCCTTAAACTCACGTTGGCGGTGGGTACGCCCAGTTGCTTCCCGCCCCTACCGTACCCCGACGCGACCGGCCCGCGCAGGCGCAATATCGGATTGATGGATTTCCAAGGGTGGCGATCCTCCTCCTCCTCCTCACCTTCCGACGACGACGACGACGAATCGTGGTCTTCTTCGATCATCGATCTTCCCCCCCCCTCCTCTGCCGTGATCATACCGTCGTCGATACTACTTCTTCGCAACGAATCCGATAGTCGTCGATCCGCCCCGTCTCCTCCCGCCCCGGAATTCACGTCCACCGCCGCACCATCGCCATCCCGCTCCCTAGTAGTCGCAGTCGTCGCAGTCCCCCCCTCCTCCTTCCCCCCCCCCTCCTCCTCCATCATCATCTCCCCCCGCATATCCAGGTAATGCTCCACCTCCTCCTCCGTATATTTGCCGTGGTGCGAGGCGGGGGTGTCGTCCGTCCGGCTGCGACCCAGGCGGACGTCGGGGGGGGGGGGGCGCGACGACGATCCACCGTATTCGTCGTCGTCGCCGTCTCGCCGCCGTCGTTCCTCGTAGTCCTCCCAATCGTCGGGAGACATCGCATCGAGATACGCGATGGCCTCCTCCATTCCCCTTCTTCTCGTCGTCGTCCCCCCCCTTATTTGGGGGGGACGACGACGAGAAGAAGGGGAATGGAGGAGGCCATCGCGTANCCTCCTCCTCCGCCGCCGCCGCTCCTCCTCCCTCGATCGCGGGACGATCGTCGTCGGGGATATCGTCGTCGTCGTCGTCGTCGTCGTCGTCGTCGTCTTCCCCTCCCGGATCCTTCTTACGCGGTCGAGGGAGGAGGAGCGGCGGCGGCGGAGGAGGAGGATGCGCTCGGCGGGATGACGATGATGGGATGGTACGAACGACGAGGTGGCGATCTTCTTCTTCTCGCCGCCGCCGCCCTCGCGTTCGAATCGCGCGACGAGGCGGCGACGCCCGGAGGAAGAGGGCGCTCCGGGTCTGCTACTGCCGCCGAGGAGGAGGAGGGGGCCCCCGCCGCTGCCACCACCACCGCGACCGGGCGAGGAGGAGGGGGGGGAGGCGCCGACGACGCGACGACGAAAAAACGCATCCTTGCTGGGCGTGGTGGTGGCACGCGCTCCTCCTCGAGATGCCGCGATCATCAAGTAGTAACACGACGTTACGATCCGGACGGGCGATGCATGCAACTTCCACATGAGTTTATTATATTATGATGAATCACTTCGTACTCCGAGAATAATGGTGTTGTG
>JALLOS010000743.1:0-17168 GCA_036939435.1 Stephanodiscus minutulus
CCCCCCCTCTCCTCCCTATCCCTCCACGCGTCGTCGCTCAATCTAACTCCCAACTTCCCGCTCGGGAACAATCCGAGGTATTGCAGAGTCTTACCGGAGTGCCTCTCGACGTCGAAGGGCAACGCGGGATAATTGTTCAGATCGCACAGGCACCAATCGCGCGAGGCACCGCGCATCTTCTCGAGGATCTCGCCGCCGTAGCACCCCCCGAGCCAATGTAGCACGTCCTCGAGGGTGTCGTCCCCGTCGAAACGACGCGAGACTCGACCCCCCCCGATCCTTTCCGACTCGTCTCCCAGGCATACCTGTATCAACGCGCCGCGTCCCTCCGGAGGCTCCCTGGGGCATCGGCTCACGAACGCCAGCCTCGTCGACGTCTCGTCCTCCGTCATGCCGCCGCCCGCATCATCCCGTCCCGTCGCACCGCCGGCCACGCGTCTCATTTCCGCGTGGAACGCGATCGACTTCTTGCTTTCGACGTATTCGTCGCTCGTCCTGGCGTTCTCGAGCGCCGATATGCCGAGGTAGAGCAGGGCGTCGTCCACGAGGTGCCGCTCGAGCCTCAATTCGTCCTTGGCGGCGGCGGCGGCGGCGCCGCTCCCCCCCCGATGATCGCGACGGTAATTCATCGCCAGCAGCATGTCCTCCGCCCCGGGCTTGTCTCTCACGTAACGGACGTAGTTCGCGTTCGTCCGGTCGATGATCCGATACCTCGCCCCCCCGGGCATATTGCGCACCGACGAGAGCGCCCGGTGGAGGGTGTCCACGGCCATGGCGTGCGATTTGAGACGATCGGCGCATCGCAATATCTGCTCCTCCTTGGACTTGTCCGAGAGCGCATCGGGAAGTCGGACGGCGGGATGGGTCCGCTCGAGATTCTTCGTCTTCGGCGTCGTGGCCGCGGGGGGGGCGAATCGGACGGGAGCATCGTCCCGTCGAGCCGCCGCCGCCTTCCGGGCGTTGTTGACGACGGTCGTCCCGGCGGTGGCGGTGGCCAACGACGCCGCCTCCGCCTCTCGCACACGCCTCGTGTCTTCCGTATGCAAGCTCTCCTCCATCGCCCTCCTCATTTGCTCGTCGTTGTGTGCCGTCACGTGAGTCGCAGCCGTCGTCGTCGTCGTCGTCGCGCCGCCACCACCAACACCGCCGCCACCTCCGCGACGAGGTGGTGGTGGTGGCGCATCATTCTCCCACCGATGCGGCCGCGTCCGCCTCTGCTGCTGCCGCTCAGCCTCCCCCTCGTCGGCGCCATTGCCTCCGAGGAGCAGGAGCTCCGCGGCGCGATCGACGTCCCCGTTCGTGGCGACGAGGGCGTGCCGCGCCCGTTCGGGGGGGACGAATCCCATCGATTCCAACTGTCGCATCTCGTTCGCGTACTCTTGCTCTTGCTGCTGCTGCTCCCCCACCCCCACGCGGAGGGCGGCCGAGACGGCGTTCGTGCCCGCGGAGACGAGGCGGTCGGCGAACTTTTTGAACACCATGATTTTCTATGATGTCTCGTATGTTTACACTCTAATAATATATATCGTTTGGGTTTCTTTTTACGCCCTCCTCCCTTCGGATGCCATCGTGGCGGCTCGTGCTTGTTCTTCACCGCGCGCTCCGTGGGAATCTGCCCGTCGGAGCAGGTCGGTCGTGGGCCATCGTACAACACTTGACATAAAAGTATTCGAGAGATGTACTTACGATAGGCATCCGCCCACGCGATCTAGCATCCGCCCACGCGATCTAATACACACAAAAAGAGTTTAATAGTTGTGTCAACCATGAAAATTGCTTTGAAGACGCTGCAACTTCTCTTCGCAAGCGCCGTGACAGCATCATCATCGACCGCCGCTCCCCTCCCGAGGTCAGCCATCATCGCCTTCGCCAATAATTCCTCCAAGTCTTCGTCGATTACTCGCACGATGATGGCGTCCTCCTCCTCCTCCTCCTCCTCCTCCTCCTCTCTCGCTTCGTCGTTTGGTCCGACCACCATCCCACTGCGCGACGGCACGCCCCATCCCGCCGTCGGATTCGGCACGTACAAGGTAGGGTTCGTCCCGTCTTCCGCCTCGTCGGTCGCCGGCAACTCCGAGCCGCAACGCCCGGCTTCCGACGTCATCGGCGATGCCCTCGAGGTGGGGTATAGATTTCTGGAATGGTAAGTACGTCTCTCGATCGATCGATCGATCGATCGTTGTATTCATACTTATGATATATAATATTATTCGACCGAGAGAATGAGTTTGCACGTGTGTTACCGTCTTTTCTTTTCTTTTTTTTCGAACCATTCTCATTTTCCCCCCCCCACCCCCCCACCCCCCCCCCCCACCGTTGGACGGACGGATCCGTCGATTATTTGCGTGTGTGCCCTCCCTCGGACGGACGGACGGATGGACGGACGCCGCCACCACCAGCGCGGAGTTTTACGGGAACGAGGCGGAGGTGGGCAAAGCCATACGGTCGAGCGGCATATCGAGAAATGAATTGTTCCTATGCAGCAAGGTATGGACCACGACCATCGAAAGGGGGGAGGATGCGATTCGCGCTCAGTTGGATAAGAGTGAGTGGAAAAATTAGTGCGTGGGGAGGTTCGGGCGTCGTGTGTGTGTTTTTTTTTGTCGTCACGTGTTGCGGCTTTGCTCCCCTCCCTCGGATGTCATTCTCACGCGTGGGTGCCGTACCAATCGCGGTGGTAACAAACACGCACACGCACCCCGCACCCCCCCCCCTCCGCGAACGTACGGGCAGCGCTCGCGGATCTCGGCACGGACTACGTCGATCTCTACCTAATACACTGGCCGGTGCCGGGAAAGCACGTCGAGGCTTACAAAACTCTGGAGAAATTGCAGAGGGAGGGGAAGATACGTAACATCGGGTTGTCGAATTACGCCGTGGAGGATTACAAGGAGCTCCTCGACTCCGGGATATCGTCGAGGCCCGCCGTGAATCAGATCGAAATCAACCCCTTCCTCTACCGCAAGAACACCATCGACTACTTCCGATCCGAGGGCGTCGTACTGCAATCCTACCGATCCCTCCGGGACGGGAAGGCCATGGACCATCCCGTACTGTCCAGGATCGGATCCGTCCATTCGAGATCGCCCGCCCAGATTCTCGGACGGTGGTGCGTCCAGCACGGATTCGTTTACACGCCGAAATCCGTCAGGGTGGGGAGGATGATCGAGAATGCGAATGTCTTCGACTTCGAATTGACCAAGGGGGAAATGGAAGAGTTGGACGGGTTGACGACATCCGAGGCGTTGGAAGCATTCCGGACTTTGTACCGTAAATGCGTGAATAGGGACACGACGAAAGACGGTACGATGGAGGGCGTGAAAATGGACATTACGGTGGACTGATGAGTGTCGATCGTCCAAGGTCGACACACTCATACTTTTTGTTTACTGCTCGAATCAACAAAGGAATGATGGCGGTATATTATGGAGTCACTAAGTCACGACTATAGTTTTGCACGCACAATTATTGGATTGCATTTTTTGTATGCTGGATCCTTCGGCCTTTTCGGATGACAATGCTGAAAGCAGTTCGACGGTATGCCGGTGTACGATTCCAAAACCGAAGACGTCGTTTCGTCCAGTTCCAGCTCCAAGTACGTCAAACTAGGGTTGTCGATGGCGAATCTTCGTATCTTTTCCGTGTGGGCATTGTAGAAGCTTCGCCAGCACGTAACATCTTTGTTTAGACATTGCATATCATCACTATGGGATCCCGCAAATCTGCAAACTTTCGTCCACCTTCCGAGAATCCGACCCCTACCCCATTTCAATATGCTCTCGTACCAGTCTTCGAATTTGCGATGCAGCACGACTATCGTCGCATGGGGGTGAAACTTCGCGATATGCTCCAGGCCGCCGTCGTGCAAGCTGGAGTAGAAACAATGCGGCTCCGGCACGCCGACATCGGCGTAGAACTGGATCCGTTGGCCCTTGGCATTCGACTCGCAACCCCGAAATGGCGGTTCGTCCGATACATAATTGTCGAGCATGCAATCGCCGATACGAATCGAACCTTTGACGAACGTGTGCGCGCCGACCAATCCTCCGCAATCGAAGTACTCGGTAAGAGTGGTGGTACCGGTCTTCGGCAGGTTGAGGGAGATGATGGGGGTCGGGAGCGACGAGCGGTCGTCCCACGGCAGAGAGATGTTCAAGCTCCGCTTCAATTCGTCGAGCTCGTTCATGAAATCGACGCTCGATTGTTGGGGTGCAGATTCCTGGATGTGACTGGGCAACGACCAAGGCAATGGCTTCCATTCCTCCTCCTCCTCCTCCTCCTCCTTCGGCTCCTCCACCTTCTCCTCCTCCTCGCCATACATCATTGTTGCATTCCTCACCGAGAGCGTCGGAGCGTCGACACCGCCATCGTCGCCGTATTGCGTTCTTCTTTCGTCGTCATTTTGCCTTGTTATTATAGGCTTGCATTTTTTGTACGTTTTCAGATCGACGTTCGGATCCTTCGGCCTGCCGGGATGACAATGCTGAAAGCAGTTCGACGGTATGCCGGTGTACGATTCCAACGCCGAAGGCGTCGCGTCGTCGAGCTGTACCTCGAGGTACGTCAAAGTGGGGTTGTCGACGGCGAATCTTCGTATCTTTTCCGTGTGGGCGTTGTAAAAGTTTCGCCAGCACGTGACATCCGTTTTTAGGCATGGATATTCCTCCTGCGTATCATCACTATTGTTATGGGGTGGTCCACCGAAACCGCAAACATTCCTCCATATCTGGAGGAGCCGACCACCTCCCCATTTCAATATGCTCTCGTACCAATCATCGAATTTGCGATGCAGCAATAGTATCGTCGCATTGGGGTGGAACTTCGCGATATGTTCCAGGCCGCCGTCGTGCATGCTGGAATAGAAACAATGCGGACCCTGCACGCCGATATCGGAGTAAAACTGGACCCTTTCGTCCTCGACGGTCACGTCGCACCCCCGAAACGGCGGCATATCCGATAGATAATTATCGCGCATGCAATCGCCTGGGGATGACGAATCCGCGCGGGGCGCAATTCACACACACAAAATAATGGAAATACAAAATACACGGATGATATACGGCTGTGCGCTGTGCGTAAAAACATACTTCTCAGGAACACAGCGAGGGGGGCTCTTCTCCACTCACCTACTCGAATCGAGCGGTTGACGAACGTGTGAGCACTGACATATCCTCCGCAATTGAAATACTCGTACAGAGTGAGGGTCGCGCTCTTCGGTAGATTGAGAGCGATGATGGGGGTGGGGAGCGAGGACGATGATGATGATGAGCGGTGGTCATCCCACCACGGCAGAGAGATGTTCAGTCTCCGCTTCAACATGTCGAGCTCGTTCATGAAGTCGACGCTCGATTGTTGTGGGGTTGCTCCATATTTTCGGGTGATGCGATTGCTGGGCAACGACCAAGGCAATGGCTTCCATTCCTTCGCCTTCGCCTCGTCGTCGTCGTCGTCGTCGTCGTCGTCGTCTTCCTCCTGACTATTGATCATTGTTGCATTCCCATCATCCGAGAGCGAGGTCGGGTCAACGACGACGACGACGCCATCCTCGCCGTGTGTCTTCCTCTCGTCATTCCTTTCGTCAATTTTTGTTGTTATTGTCATCATTCGACTACTCGATGGAAAGAGTCCGCGTAGTTGTTGGTCGTCGTCCGATGATTCATCATCCGCCGTCGTTGCAGTAGACGACAGTGCAAAGAGCCTGCTTAATTGGTCCGACAGCACGACCGCGGTTGCCAACAGCGCGAGCATGAGCAGTTGACGTACGCGGGTCATCCTTGTTTGCACAATGTGGTACTACTATTATCATTAGATGCCAAGGTGTCGGCCGGGCAGCCCGATAATCTCTGATAATAATAATGATAGAGTAGATGGTACGCTACGGTACGTACTAAGCAAGACGGGGCGACGATTTTTATCCTCTGTGTGTACCATATGTTGTATGTAGAGTAGAGTGTTAGTTGTATTTAGAGTAAGTAAGTACGTACTTAGGTAGTAGAGTATTTTTCTGTGGGCGAGCTAAAAAATCACAGCCAAATTTTGGCGCGCTACGACACCCACCACAAAAAATACCTAAGGTAAGTGATGCACCATGCCACGATGTCGGCGAAGGAGGCGAAATCTCACCACACGACGGATCCACCACCTCCGGTAGTCGTCGTACTCGACTCCCACGAGGATGCCGACGACTACGACTGCGATGATGATGATGATCATCCGTCACCACCCAAGAAGAAACGGGCGAAGAATTCGACGAAGACGACGACGATTAACGCGAACGACGACGGATCCGACGGGGGCAAGGATGCGCATACCAAGGCGGGGAGGAGGAGGAGGAGGGGGGGGGGGGGGATAAGTCGTTCCGTCCCGAATCGGATGCCCTGCNGGGGGGGGGGGGGGGGGGGGGGGGGGGGGGGGGGGGGGGGGGGGGGGGGGGATAAGTCGTTCCGTCCCGAATCGGATGCCCTGCTCGACGACATGCTCCATCCACTGACCGTAGACGACTTCCTCGGTGACCACTTCCGCCATAACGCCGTCCACATCGATCGACGGAACCTGCCTCGAAAGATGCGAGAGGGGCTCGTGCGTATCATACGCGAACGATACCTCTTCGATCTGAACGTACGCAAAATATTCGAGGAGACGAGTAGCGAGAATGTTTTTCTATGGCTCCGCCCTCCCTCTCCCTCCACGTCGTCGTCGTCTTCGTCTATGTCGTCGTCTCCTCCTACTCCTCCCCCATTGGACAGCGTGGAGATATCCGATCCCGAAATCGCGCACAAGCTGCACGTGTCCGGATCCCATCCGGCATACTGCCGTGCTCCACCATCCCTGGAACGACTCCTCGTTTCGTCTCTATTGCGTTCGACGGGATTGGGTGGTGGGCATTACCACCCTCCCCACAACGATAATGGCGTCGCGCCGACGTTGGGGGGGGGCACGACGCTCGGACGGGGGGAGGTGGAACTCTTCGTCGGCACGACGACGTCTTCTTCGACTGCTACCCCCACTACCCCCACTCCTACTTCTTCTTCTTCTTCTCGTAGTAGAGGTGGTGGCAACAAAAAAACGATTAATGGAGATGGAGGGGGCGGAAAAAGCGGTAGTAGTAGTAGTAGTCGCGTCGTCGTCGCGGGGGGGGGGTGCACCACGGGATGGCACACCGACTTCCAAGAGAATTTCACCATACAGCTCACGGGGATCAAGCGGTGGACGCTCCGTCGTGGACGGGTGCGTCATCCACTCCGTGGGACGACGCCCCACTTCGCTCGGATGGACGGCGTCGTGGAGAATCAGCTCAAGGCCGCGAGGATGTGTCGTCCGTCCGGGGGGGGGGTCGGTGATGATTCGACTTCGACGTCGACGTCGCATCATTTCGAGGGCGGGTACGGATTCGAGTACTCCGAAAACAACGCACATGGTCCGGAATTCGCGATTACCATGAGACCGGGGGACGTCCTCTACTTCCCGGCGGGGATGTGGCACAAGGTGGAGACCTTGGAGTACGGCGTGAGCATGAACGTGAGTCTCATGGGCACTACGTACGCGACCCTCGTCTGCGAGGCGCTGCAGCACCTGCTGGTGGGTGGAGCCGACGGTGACGCGTGGAGGGAGGTCGTGATGACGTCGCGGCCCCCCGCGACGACGACGGGAGGGGGGGGGGGGACCGACGGCGGCGGGACGACGAATGCGACGACGATGACGGGGCGCCTGGGGGGGCTGTTGGCCGGTCTTGGTCGTCTGGTGGACGATTTCGTAACGAACGGCGGAGGCGCGCGGAGTCTACTCCCCCCGGCGTTGTGCCATCCCCCGTTCCCGCCGCCGGGGCACGAGGACGATGATGATGATGATGGTGATGGTGGACCGTCGTCCGAGGAGGAGGGGAGGGATGGGAGCGGCGGCAGTAGTAGCGACGGAAGAGGAAGCGAGGTCGGCGATGACGACGACGACGACGACGACGGTGACGACTCCGGAGAGGAGGGACCGTCGTCGTCTTCGTACGGGATCGTCATATCCATGGATGACTTCGTCGGACCCCCGTACTGGGATTCGTCCAGGCCGCCGAATTCCAAACGGTTCGTCAGGAATCCCCTCGCCACCCTGATGGCGATGTCGGATATCGCAGGCCACGACGACCATCCTCGGCGGCAGCAGCAACAGGAGCAGCAGCGGCACGGAATTCTCAACGGGGATTGCAACAACGGCGACGAAGAACGGCATCATCTACGAGCAGTAACGAGGCAATACGTACTCAACGTGAACTTCGCTGGGAACGAGATGATGGAGAGTCACGTCCGCGTGATATTGGAAACCTCGGAGTCGAATACGGTGGACAGGATGGAGCATTATTTGGCGTGCGAGCAGCGAGGGATGGATCCGGGACGATTGCCGAGCGACCCGGAGTACGCGGGTGGATNCGCGCCATTGTCCTTTGTTTCTCAACCAGGACTCCCGGCTACATACGAACCATATCGTTGGTGCGTCTCAGAAATAGTTTGAACAGCTCGCCGATTTCTTTTTCGGTTTGGGGAGCTCTGGTACTTCGTGTAAGTTGCTACAGAGAATGCGAGGTTTTAGTAGAAAAATATTAAGCTGCGCGCCGGCCGGTCTGGGGGAGGGGAAGTAAATGTAAATACTCTCTAAATAATACCAATGGGGCTGTCCCGAAGGGTTTCTGTTAAATATTCGTCAGCCATTTTCTGTCCGTCATCCGTCAAAAAAAATAATTAGCGATTTTTGGGATTTGAACCAGGGTCCCTCAGAGGCCATAAATATATTATACCATCCTACCTGCAGGTGCGCTGTGTGAGTTGCCGCCAAAGCGATGCCGCCTGTAATTTTTGCCCCGACCAATTAGGGTGCGTTCGGCTCTGTTCGGCTGCCCTGACCAGTTAGGGTACATCGGCTGCCCCGAAAGTTAGGGATGCGTGCAGCCTACCCCGATAGTTAGGGTTGAGTGCGGTAGGGGGGTTGGGTAGTCGGTCTAGTTACGGTATTGTATGTTGTCGGTCTAAAATCACTATTTTTTTGGGGGGGGGGGCGACGGACAGAAAATTGTTGACAAAACAGGAACCCGCTATGGTGTGGTACTTGCAACTTACTCTAGAGTACTATGTACTAGTAGAGAGGTCTTAGTGATGGCGGGACACAAATTAATTCTACGATACGGTAGGAGACATCGACGGTATGTACATCGCTTAACAATATCTTCGCTAAAATAGAAACCTCTCCACATTGGAGTTCGTGGGGTTGGACGGTTTGTTGAATCTGATTTTCTTGATCCCGATGAGATTGCCGATGTCGATATGGGAGACAAATTTCTTTGTGAGTTCCGGAGGGAATGGGTGGTGTGGAGGGAGGGTGGCGTGAAGGGATTTCACCGTGGTGTAGATGAGGTAGGCAAGGTAGCGGAGCGTTAGTTTTTTTTTCGATCCATTTTCCCCAAGGAGGAGGCTGATGCTGACCCCGTCCAGTAGGTAGTGGAGTGATTCTCCCATGTCATTAATGGAGGGAATGATCACTCGAAGGTGAGAGGCAAGGGGGGGAGGTGAGGAGTGTCAGCAAAGTAGTGTGGTCCATCAAGACGTAGGTGTAGTTTTCCTTGGAGGATTTTGAGGTGGCGTCGAACTGAATACGAGGGAAGGGGGGGGGTGGTTTGTGGGTTAGTGGATCGGGAAGAGAGGAAAACGTAGGTGAAGTAGACATTTCCAGTTCGTGTTTGGATTGGTTGTTCGAAGTTGATGATGGCAACCCTGTCAATGGGGAAGGGGCATTCGCAAGCATCAATGATGGGGTCGATGACGGTTTTGATGCTGTCGGTGTCGGGCGCTTGGTCACAAGTGGCAGAGAAGTTGATGGCGAATCAGATGACGATGAAGCGGTGCGTGATCTGGGGGCGTGTCCAGATGCAACCTTCCGCGAGGCAAAGGGTTTGGGTGTGTGAGTCAGTGATGTTGTTGGTCATATGGATAAATGCCGTGTTGTCAGCCGGAGAGACATTTTTGATGGTGGAGGTGGGTTGGATGGTTGGGAGGAAGCCACTCTGAGAGTATGTAATGTGAGTTCATCACCGGCGTCGTCGTTGGGGTTGTCAGTGATGGAGGGGTCGGGGGAGCGGGGGTTGGGTGGAGCAGCCGCGGTGGTAGGGGGGAGGGGAGGGTTGAGGTTGGGCCAGATGGTCATGCCATGCCGTCCCCTCATAAGCCGTGGGTTGACTTCAACTCCACACATCCACAAACAAAGGGTACCATAACAGACGGCTGGACATACAGACAGATGGAGACAAATTAATCCGGGTTGGGCTGGAAGACACTGGGGGTAGAAAGGGGGGAGATATCGGTCTTCAATTGGATTACCCTTCTCACAAAAGTAGTTCAACAATAAAAAGAATGCATCATGCTGAGATCAAGAACTGACGTCTCGTGATGATACAAGAGTTTGTCAGCAAGCAGGCTGTGATCAATGAGACTCCGTTGATGTTTTCCCCCATAATTGAAACTCTGCATAAGTATGTCAACTCTGGATACATCCAATAAGTTTCTGTAAAACATAACTGATGTTGAAAGCAATTTCATTTCAACTTAAAATTGTATCCCCATCATTGAAAGCAGAGATGAGGGATTTTAATAGAATTGAGACTTCGTGGCCCCACAATTACAAGAGCACTCCAGCCAACAAACTTGGAGTCATCGTGAGGCAGCAATCCAGTTGGGGGTGAATGATTGTATGGCAACGGTCTGGTGAATCTAGATTGATCGCATATTTCGTGAAAGCTACAATACTCGTGTTTATAACAAAGGGAGAGCGCATAAACTCATAATAGCCACACTAATTGTGATTTTACCACCAAGAGAACCCTTAAAAAACTGTGACTGATATCATTGATGACACAAGATATATTAGTTGATTAAGATTTCGTCACATATTATTGGCTGATGACCTGCCAGACCTTTCATACATTTTCCACGGAATACACACTATGGAAACTACAGAGTTCTAGCTTGAGTAAATGCATATTATCAATTGGCTTTAACCGCCCTAAACTGACTTCTTGAGGCTCAAACGAATTTGCCATCTACCAATCATCTTCGTCATCTTCTGCATCCCACAATGCCATGATATCCATACCATCATCAGGCGCACTTGATCCGCTGGGAGAAGATGCAAAAGTCGACGTTGTCAATCTCTCCACCCGTTCTCTCTCCTCTCTTTCCTTTCGTTCTATCTTCTCTAACTTTTTTCGTTGCCTTTCCGTTATTTCCAATCTTTCATCCTCGTCTTGAATTTCTTCAAATCGGTTACGAAATCTTCCCGACCATGGAAAACATATCGCTTCTAAAGCCTGCTGTCTTTGAGGTGTCATATAAGATGGGATCAACGATGGCGAGGTGTAGGCCAGTGATGACATTGTGTGCACTTCTCGACTCTGTTCTTTAGAATGATCAAGTCGATTGTAGTTGGACCGTTGATTTATCATCCAAATACGAAGAGGTTGATGAAGTGTGTCATTTGGTCGGATGCGATAATCGAGAAATGTTGGTTGAAAGACATTCAGTGATTCATTCTTGGGTTGCAACGATGATAGTGCCTGTTGCGCTTGTGTCTGGTTTTGAACAAGAATATTCGGTGAATACGTTTCTTCCAAGAGTAAAGCCAAAATTTTGTCCTGTGGATGGAAGCTTGGCAGGAGTGACTGATTTTGAATGTTGTGTACGAATTTGAGGTAATTATCAAGTAGCAGGGTGAGGTTCTGGTTGTTGCGTTGCTCTGTCGCATTCTGATCTAATTGAAAAAATTCACTATCCATCATGACAGTGGTATCGGTGCCATGGTGCAGAGCAGCATCTACTGATCCATCCGACCCGGATAACTTCATCTGATAATTTACAATGCCATACACCTTGGCCCATTCCAGCATTTCCAGCCATTTTTTATCAATAGAGCTCCAAACAAATCCCTTATCTTCGAGAAAGTGTATTCGCTTTTCATCCAAATGCGAAAATCGTTGCGATCTTTGTCGTTTCATCCTTTTGTGGGAAGATTGCAGTAGCACGTTTATCTTTCGCCTCTGCTTCTGTGTTCCATTGTTATAATGATGGACATGGCCGACTTCGGAATTATCCCCACCATCGTATTTCACTAGTTGCTGTCGATGCTGTTGCATCATCCTTTTGTACAAACTTCGTATATTGGAAACCCATGCCCCTAGCGCTAGATTTTCCTCCCACTTCTCGGGCACCATACAATGCCCATAGCACTCTTTGAATATTTCCAATTCCTGCAACCTCAACTGAAATTGACGTTCGGTCAAGGATGTGAAATCAAATCCCGCTGATGATAACTGTCGTCGTTTTAACGGTGTTAGGTAGCCAGTGTATGGAACACCTCTTTCTTCTGCTTGTTTCCACAGTGCATGTTGCTGTCGTACATTTGCCGCCCAGACACCCAGGGATGGATTCAGAGGGTAGGGCGTGGGTATGGACCCGTGCCCGTGATCAGAGCGAAATTCATGCAGCTCTTTGAGTCGTTTCAGGTATAGTCTTTCACGGGCTAAATTTGTGGCAATTTGCGTTGTTGTTTGGTGGTATTCATCGTCACCAGATCCCACAGCTAAGTTGCTCGTTTCTATTCTTTTTACCGCAGCCGACAATAGAACTAGTGTTTTCCTACGTCTCTTGAATTGTTTATTGAGTGTAGATGATATTGCGATTGTGGATGATGAATACAGTAGTGATTCTGTGGTTGGCCTGTGTCTATTGCGGCAGCAGCTCATTGGCGCCACTAATTGGAACGCCTCCGTGTTGAATAATAGACATCTTGCGGCCATGGTAACGGCCAAGGTCATGCGAATTCTATGCGCCATGATTTGTTGGTCGCCCTCTCCTCGTAGCTCTGACTTGGGACGCCAGGAAGAATGGGGCCTTGTCCGTCGGTACAGCAAGTGGATTGTGATGATGGATATGGATTCTCAAGTTAGTAGTGGGTGATCCGATGATTCGTCCATCCCCTTGCTTCTAGGATCCCAGCAAAAAGCCCGAACCAAGCTTCGTCTTGGTGCAATTTACTCTATCAGAACACAGTCGAATGTAATGATATCGGCTGCCGGCAGCCGCAAACATTCGGCCGGTGCAGCGCTGTCTGAATGATGTAGTATTGCTATCACAGAGAGCGCTGGGGATGGAGGCCAGTTGTTGTGAGTGTGATGGATGATGAGTCGCACGTCTGTCCCTCACCATCACACCCGGAACATTTTTTAGAATCATCCCCGGTCCATAGGTAATAGGTACCTACATACGGTCCGTATCGTAGTAAGTAGTGGTAGTAGGCCTTTCTTAGAAATAATATCTTCGATTGAATGCCGGTAGATAAATACTTCTCATTATTGGGAATCACTAACCGGACGGGTTTCCTTTGTGAAAACCCGAACCCGAATCTTCACTTCTCTTCTCCTGTGGTTGGTTTAGTTTGAATGGTGCCAGGAACTGCTTTCCTGATATTCATTCCAATACCGAAACCTCTGTCCATCAATCCACAGCTCACTTCTCCACCCACTTCTCCTTGCAGTGAAGATTATCGACCTCCCACTCCAACACCTCCTAAGTCTCACGATTTAGACGTGGTATGTTCTTCTTGTACTTGCTTTTGCGTGAACTTCCTACAGAGACATGCGACCCCGAGACTAGAGTGCGATATGGCCTACCTCTCCTCCTACACGTTTCTGCCGTGTTCGTCAAGATCGCCCTGGAGTTGATCATTGCTACCATCGCAGTAGACATCATAGTTGTTGGCGATTTCTTCCCGTCTGCCTTGGCCGAATACATGTTGAGTGTCCTTCTGGTGACAACCCCCTGTGTATGCGTGCTCGTCACGATTTTGATCCTCAGTGGGTTGATGATTGAAGAATGACACGACGACTGAGAAAGAAGGTGTCATAAAATTGGAATACCATCTGGCTACAGGCTGACACAAGGATCGACAAGACCCTGTAGGAAATGAGCATCGAAAGATCCTCACGCCATGCGTAGAGATTGAAGACTAATTTCATCCATACATTGTGACTGCTTCGCTGGCATTCTTAGCCTTCTTCTCTGTCTCAGCGTGGTGAAACCTAGACCTTGCTATATGTCTTGAATCTAACATCTATGTGATGTCATGCTGAAAGTTGAAAGCAACTCCGCCTCCTAAAATGTCTTCCGCAGAAAATACAACACAAAATACACATACTTTATCAACTCCGCCACGTGCTCAACGTGAACTTCGCGGGGAACGAGATGATGGATAGTCACGTCCGCGTGATATTGGAAACCTCAGAGTCGAGTACGGTGGACAGGATGGAGTATTATTTGGCGTGCGAGCAGCGAGGGATGGATCCGGGACGATTGCCGAGCGACCCGGAGTACGCGGGTGGATCCTCGGCTGATGACTTTGTTCCTCAGATGTGCCTATTCTACTACGGTTACTTCGTTTGGATTTGACTTGCCTAGAGCATTAATGATAATATATTCGGACCTTTCAAGTAAAGGAACATTGTTAGCGAGCGCCTGGTAGAAAATATCCTAATACATAGTTCAACGTTCGATGTAAGGCACAATACATTCCGTGGCACATTGCGCCGTTCGAAATGATCAAGTTGCCTTAACCAAGAATCGTTCATAAACAGACCGCAGACGCCGACCAGCGAACCCTGGTAAATTGTTTTCATCCAGTCTCCTCGAATTGCTCTCTTTATTGTGAATCAATTTCGACGATGCTATTGCCTTTAGTCTATCCATCTCATCCCTCGCCATCCCATCCTCTCTGTGTCCTTCGTTATCACCATCGACGAAAACGTCGCCATCAATGCCTGTCCATCCAACAGGATACTCACGTGCGAACACCGAAGCAAATCCAACATCCGCCCAATGATGCATGGCATATTTTCTCTCCAACCACGAATAATAAGTATAAAACTTCGACATGCCATAATACCCGCGTAACCGAACGATGTAACCAGTGAACGTGCTGAACCACGTTCCCGCAAACATGGTACCGCGACTGGCAACAATCGTTTCAATCATCCCGTACTGTGTTGGGTCTATGCTATCTATTCCGGCCAACACTTTGTAATCATCAAAAAATCGCAACGGTCCCGAGTGCTGTCTACGGAAGTCGTCAAAAAATGACCGATCACTTTCATCTGTCGCAATGTATAATATTTCGTTGGCTCTCCAGATCTCCTTCGTGTTTTGATACCTGGAGACGCATTGAGAATATTAAAGAAGATTTCGCCAACAATGCAATGTATTGGCAATCGAGCATCACATGTACATCCTGGAGGATAAACATGAGCCATCTTACCATTGATTTGAATCAAACTTCACTTCCTTGAACTGCAAATCTCCTCTTCGAATATGTAATGAAGAGTATCCTCCCACCAATTCAGAATCCAGGTCCAACGAAGAGGATCGTGCTTTGCCTCCGTTTAGATGAAGACCATTCAGTAAATAATCTTCATATTGCAACGCCAGTATTATCTTGCCAGCCGCACAAAACATTTCGTCGTGGTACCTCAAGAAGTCTCTAACGAATCTCTTGTAGTAGTTCCCAATCTTTGGATCGGTAAAGAATATGAACGCATAATGATGCACTAATAATCTCCAATCATCTTGAGACGTCGTAAAGTGCACAACATTTGACTCATGCATCACTCGATTGTAGTAAAATGGCTGGCGTATATCCCACGGGCCTTCCCTACAAAATGTCTTGATCCGCTGTGTCATTTCTTGGCTCAGTTTGGATATATGTGCATCTCCGTGATTAAACACATCAACGTCGAATACAACACAATTGTTATGCGGCCATCCGGTTGTAACGTTTGCCCGAAATCCATGGTAGAGAAAGTGATCGTACAGATGTCCACAGTACAACTCTGCCACATGCCACCGATTCTCACAAGACCTTGAGATTTCCCATAAAAGCTCTTGGTACGTGGAATTGTGTACCCCTAACGGAACGAGGCCATCTTCGCCTCCCTCCAGCTTCAAGAACTCCTCAGACGTTATGATGGGAACGCGTCGCTGCAGGTCCGTATTGAGTTTGTAGTAATCGTAAAACCCCCTTTCTTTCCGGGTATCGTTCTTACTCGGGAACAACAGATACACATTTTGCTCAGGGGGGAGAACAAGGGTACGACCCATCACGGCGGCAAATACAACTATGCATTCGAAGGACATGCGTAAATTGTTCCACCCTCCACCATCCGGTTCGAATGTCAGATATCTTCTCCTCGATACCTTGGGATTCTTAGCTTCTTCCCTCGACAGCGGCGGTGCAACGAAGGGATGGGGTTCCACGTTGGGATATCCTGCATCCCAATCCCGCGTCCCCGGCGGATCGTTCCAAAATGCTAGCATGGACGAGAGGACCCCTTCAACGGCAGAGAGGGTGTCTTGACAGTGGATGTGTCCCCGCCGCGAACCACTCAAGGCGGGAGTTTGATCGGGTGGCAAGCCCGAGAATCCACGGACGGTCCGCTCGAGCGGGATGGGAGCCGGGAGGAGATTGTTCTCTACTAATTTGAGTTGCAGTTGTTGCCAAGTAAGCTTCGTAACAGAAGTCTCATTGGTTTTAGTGCCATCGCTACCAATTTTGGCAATGTTTTCACTTTTCTGAGATTTCGACTTGTCCACCTCGGCATTCTTCTGCGATATTGACTTATGTGGATGTGGCTCATTTGTAGTTGCGGCAATTTTGTTGTTCTTACGAGACTTTGCCTTCTCTGCCTCGGCATCTTTCTGCGATAGCGGCTCATGACTCACCCCATTCGTATCAGTTTCGTTACCGTGCCTTATTCCCGTCTCCTTCACCAATTTGATGAAGTTATCTTCATTCCCACCCTTCCAACCACCTAACTCCATAGCCTCCTTCTGGCCCTTGTCCGACTGTCCCTTGTTGAATTTTTGAAGCAGGAAATGCGCCAGGTCCATTTTATGACGTACCGCCGCCCCGCCAACGCTATTCGCTTCCACAATTTCATGCTGTCCCGGGGAAAAATTATCGAGATCGGAGACATCATCAGATGGATTGTGGTGCATCAGGTGGAAGAGGCAGGCGGTGGTGATGATTAGCGACGTCGCGAAGACCGGGATTATGAGTCGAAGTGTGCGAATAAATAATGGGGGTTCTTCTCGAAA
>JALLOS010000744.1:0-13203 GCA_036939435.1 Stephanodiscus minutulus
CTGATATTTAAATCACTATCGAACGACTCCAGTCAAAAGTAAAGCCAAGCACAATTACGATTAAACGCAAAAGTGAGCTTTAAATTTGGGCGGAAGGGTATGTGAAGGATAATGCCTTGACAGGAGAGACTTTGGCTTTTGAATGTCTCTCTTAGAACCGATGATGGCTGAAGAAAATAAAATGCCGATTCTTATGACGGGGGTGACGGAGATTCACGAACTGTGTTTGTGTGTGGAAAAACAATAATGGTTAATATGGAGGGCGAAATACAGAAAAAATATTCGGAGCCCCCCCCCATGTCCAGGAAAAATCAACGTTGCCCAAGCACGGCACTGCACATCCCCTATCCCCCCCGAAGAACAAGCCCTTTGTGTAATGGGGGGGGGGAACAGGGGGGGTTCACCGTGGCGTTGCCCAAGAACGGCACTGCAAGTTGCCTATCCCCCCCTCGAAAAACCCACCATTCGTGTAATGGGGGGGTGGGGAAGGGGGTGTTCACCGTGGCGTTGCACAAGCATGGCACTGCACGTCGCCTATCCCCCCCCTCCCCCCCCTCATGTCCGGGATAATTAAAAATTAAAAATGAGACTTACCTCTATTTTTGGCGGCGAAAACAGAGGCAGCACGGCGGAGGCAGCGGCGGCGGCGGAAGCAGCGGCGGCGGCGGCGGCGGCGTTGGCGGCTGCGTCGGCGTCGGCGGAGGCAGCGGCGGCGGCAGCGGCGGCGGAAGGAGCGGCGGCGGCGGAAGCAGCGGCGGCGGCGGCGGCGTTGGCAGAGGCAGCACGGCGGAGGCAGCGACGACAGCGGAAGCAGTGGCGGCAGAAGCAGCGGCGGCGGAGGCAGCGGAAGCAGCGGCGGCGGCGGCGGAGGCAGCAGGGCAGAGGCAGCGGCGGCGGTGGTGGCGGCGGAAGCAGCGGCGGCGGTGGCGGCGGCGGCAGTGGCGGAAGGTGGAAAAACAGAACTGCGTGTTGAGACAAGCAGAGATAGTAGTTAGTGGGTGGTAGGCGCCAGTCGCAGCTATCTACTGACGTCAGTTGGCAGTTGGCGAAAGATGCAGATGGACCTGAGGGAAAGATGAAAAACACAAGAAAATTCGGTTTCTCGGAATATGTAAAATCGGACGAGAAAATAGGTAATTTAGGAAATTTAAAAAAATCAGAAACGGACATAGGATCGAATCATAATACTATTGGGAAAATGCGAAAAACTACCTGGATAATCCGATATATAAATTCTAATAATACGATCCAAGTGGGACTGATGTCTTGGGACATGAGAAGTTGTCCGAAAAAGTGATCAATCGGACATAAATTTTGATATGTAGTATAAGTAAGTTGAAGTACACCATAACAAGACCATAACACAACATATCTAGGTCAAAATCACATTGGTAATCCCTTAAATATATATTTGCAATACAAATTGGCACATTTTAAAGGTAATATGGGACATGATGCTACTTCTGATGTTTCGTAAACAACTCCACCGCCTTGTACGGATTCAATCCATCGTTGGTAATTGTCACCAGCAAAGAATTCGACATCTCAGCTATCTCGGCACGCGATAGTTTACTAGTACTCCTCTTCCGAAGATTGAACACCAACTCGTTGTGCTCCTCCAGATTGCTCTGCCGAAGCCTCATCTGTAATCCGTCATCCATGCAAGAAAAGATGTGATTTTTCTTGATGATCCCCGCCAGTGGCCGATATAAGTAATTCATTACCTTGTCGTAATCAAGAAAGTCCTCCGGACTTGCTGGATGAACGGTAACCATCTGTGACCTGTTGAGAGCCTCCGACAAATCCTGAAACGTAAAGAGATTTTGAAGGCGGTACTCGGTTTTCAAACTGTTAAACAGGCGATCAGCAGCATTTTTTGTATGGCCAACAATGAGAAATGTAAAGTTCACCTCTTTGAAGTAGTTCATTGCCATCAGCCACGCGGCCAGCTTCAGGACCGTGTTGTTTTTATTCTGACCCGAGCAATTATCAAATATGATGTTTAACTCACCGCCAACTGAATCCTCACGAAGAATATTCAGTTGTCGCAACGTTTTTACGATGAGAGAAGCAACATTGTTTGCGCCCTTCTTCCCTACCCCCTCGTGATACAAGTGCGCATGCATGTGCTCTGACACGCGTCCATCATTGTATGTATGAGCGTGGTTGACTACCCCCAAGTTAAAAACAGTCAATGGGCTGAAGTAATACGTGCAGCCGGGCTGCTCACTGTTATAACTGGGCAGCTCCATATTCTGTCCATAATCGACAACGAAGGTATGAACCTTCTCCGAGTGATCCTTCTTTGTGGTTGCATCTTGCACCGCTCGCGCCGCCTTCGATCGATAGAGGGCTCTCTGCGACCTTGCCATCTTGATGTGCCAGGCAGCCTCAAGGAGCATCAGCTCCCTCTCCTCGTCACCCTTTCTCCATCTCCACGATGTCTCCGGAGTGTTTAGATCGACATCAACACCGAGGCTTTAATCAGGAGTACCCTCCTTGCCGTCGTCAGCATCGGTGGCATCAACTGATTGCTAGAGAGAGAGGTACTATGTAGATAGGTAGATGATTCCTATTGTACTCCAATATCTAATCCTCTCAAGAAAATCATTCCATACCATGAGTATTTTTCATTGAGAGACTATCCCGAGTACCTACCACAATATTATGGTGCGCGCCACAACTACCATATCATATTCTACACGCCTACATACCTCGCATACCATCGCATCCACAACATCATAAAAAATCATAACATCAGTCGCTATTTTTTGCCATTATTTTTCGCCATGAGCAATAACAAGGGGGGCCGGGGGGAGGAGGGCGCGATCCCATCCAAGTTCCAAGTTTGGAAGTTGGCCGCGCGGCCGCACACCCTCACAGCGAGCGTCGTCCCCGTTGTGGTTGGCTACGCCCTGGCGCTGCGGATGATCCGCGATCATCCCGAAATCCTCCTCGGACATCCGACCACGGCCACGACCTCGACGACGACGGGCATGCTGCTGCTGCTACCTCTGATTCCGTCGATCCAATTCGCGGCCTTCGCGTGTCTGATACAGATATCCACGAATCTTCACAACGATTACGCCGATTTCGCGAAGGGGGCCGACACGCACGAGCGCGTCGGCCAGGCCCGTGCCACCCAGAGGGGATGGCTCACCCCCCACGAGACTTGTCGAGGATGCGTATTGTGCCTGTGCGCGGCCGCGTACGTGGGCGTCCGTCACCTGATCCCGCTGGTCTCCCCCCCCGGCGATATCGCGGGCGGCCCCTCCTCCTGCTCCGCCGATGACGTCGGTCTCGGTCTCGACCTCGGGGGTCGGTGGGGGGGGGGTGGGCACCGCTACGATCCCGTCATGGTCGCCGTGGTCCTGTCCTCGATGTTCAACGCCGTGGCCTACACCGGCGGTCCGTTCCCCCTGGGGTACGTCGGGCTCGGGGACGTTTCCATCGGATACTCCGGCCTCGGCGACGTCTTCGTCTTCGCGTACTTCGGCATCGTCGCGACGATGGGCGTTCCCTACCTCTGCCTGACCAGGGCGATGACGTCGACGACATCGGCGGCGGCCGAGGCGTGCCTCCTCGTCGACCCCTCCCCGGCGATGATGTGGCATATGCTCCTCCCGTCGTTCTTGCATTCCCTCCCCGTGGGATGCCTCGCCACGGCGATAATCGTCGTCAACAACCTTCGCGATCGGCACACGGACGTCCGTGCGGGTAAGAGGACGACGGCGGTACGATTCGGGGAAAGGTTCGCGAGGATCGAGTACCTCGTCCTCGTCGTTATGAGTTACGCATTCTGCGCCTGCTCCTGCTGGTGGTGCCAACTCCTCCGGTCGTCCTCGTCGTCGTCGTCGTCGTCGGCGGCGTCTCGATCATCGACGACGATGGCCTGGTGGACGGCGCTCCTGCCCCTCGCGTCGTTCCCCGTGGCGTTGCCGCAGCTGAGGGCGGTGGCGTTCGGGGGGAAAGACGGGCAGGCGTTGAACGATCACGTCGGGGGTACGGCCAGGTTGCAGATGGTTTATTGCGTGTTGTTGGCGGCGGGATTGGCGATTTCGTCGTCGTCGTCGTAAGTAGTAGGGCCAAAGGAAAGGCAGCAAACATGACGGAGCAGCGGCCCATCATACGGGCGGGGTCCTGATCCTATTCGCTCGGTCGAGTGGATGCCTGCTCCAGAGAATAGAATTCTCGGACATGGTCTTCTCTAGAGGCTTGGATTTCGTTTTGCGAGGAAGGGCGGCGACAAAAACTCTTGCGTTGAAGAGATTTTTTAAAGGCCAGGAAGTCGATATCCATAGGTTGGACATTCTAGGCCAAGAAGTGAAGCCGATGCACAACAGAAACACGCAGCTTGAAACTAAGTCCAATGGACTTGGACGAACCGCGAATACACTTTGATTTTGGACGTACCTAAATGGGAGGGACGGTTTGGAAAAGCTGTTTTTTGGTTAGACGATAAACTTGCGCTTCGAGTGCGTGTGCCGCTGCAGGTAATAATTATTGGGGAAATTCAACATTATGTTCCTTGTTCATCTTTTAGGCCTATCGTGGTTTGGCACGGTTGGATTTTAAAGCAATCAGCAGTCCGAAACTTATCGTAATCCTCTCTAAACTTCAAACAAGTTACCTATGGGTCCATTTGCGTTACACGACACCATGTGCCTACGACCGAGCCTCAGTCCGCTATTCTGGATTCTGATTTTCGTCGTAAGTAACCTTCAAAATCCAACTCCCATTTCTTCTCCTCGTCGTCCTTTTCATGAGGATTCTCGTACAGGAAGGGCCGCAGCGCCACTACACTTGCACTGTCTCCCGGCAAGCCCTTCATATCATCGACCACGCAAACATAGACATCATTAGAGTCAAAGCTCGGCCCCACACCTTCTTCGATGATTGAGTATTCTTGTTGAGTTTTGTCAAAGTCCATGATCATCCATCCGCATTAGGTACCAGGAACCAACCGGGACGACTTCTTTTGCGTATCTGTAGTAGAGCCTCATGAGAAAAATGGCGGGAGTTTCCCCCCTAAGTGAATGTTACCCCCATCTCCTAAGTCAAAAAGAGTTCTTCTCCTTGTAATCTTTGTCTTGTACCTAGAGAGAGATACTATTTCCGTACGTGACATCTCAACTACAATTTTCTCAACCTGTTCATCCACTGCCGCATCCAGACACCCAAGGGGGAAGTGGTGCCGCTGTGGTCCACAACAATAAACCCGTGTTAAGGCCGTGTCCACATGCAACAATTTTTCCTACCTCATACTCCTTTGTGGTACAAAACTTGGTACAATAGGCCGGCGACAATGGTGGCCGAAACGGCGTCCAATGTAGTTGGTGGCAGCCAATAAGGTACAAACTAGTCGAAAACATAGTAAAGAACAATAATCTAGCTCGCTACTTATTTTAATGGACCATAACATAACATGGTCTTAGGCTACGATTACAGCAATAAAAAAAGGCGGTGGGGATGAATGAATGCACCTCCGGCGTGGGCCATTTGGATGGCCATGCGGACGCATTGAAGAGATACGGAGCGCATTGCCCAATTCAGCATGTCCAGGGCTATTCCGGAAGCCACTGGACGTTGCCATCAGGCAACTACTCGCTCTGTATTGCCCAGGCAGCCGCCAGGGCGACAATAAACAAAACAGCGATGCAACATGCACCCACATTGCTGGCCGTTTTGATGGCCGTGGCGGTGCACCAGTACTATACTGTGTGCATTGCCCGGTGGAGGAGGTTCATGGCTTTCATAAAAGCCACTAAACGCCACCATCGGGCGAGCACTTGCTCTGATAGCATCAATCGGACATGCCTACCCCTGATTTTGGGAGTATATTTCAGCGTCAAATCGTAGAAAAAGGGCTTGAGTTGCCCTAATAACAATAGGGTTATGACACATCAATCTGATGAGAAGCACCTAAATAATATGACAGAATACTTTGTTGGGGTGGTTAAACTAGCACTTTATTGTTATAACACTCATTTTCTATGATGTGCTATTAACTAATAATCACCTTTAATATTTATAAAATCGGACATGAAAAAAAATCGTAATTTGTTACGTTTACGAGTTTTTGACCCACCCAGGCTTGCACCATACCTGTTAGAGATGGGGGGACAACCATTAAAAAGCAATTTAAAGAAGAAGGCCAAGAATCCATCAGATCATCTTGCAAAAATGGTCATCCGCTCTTGCTGACCTGTGCGTGGATCAGCAGAGGACAAGAGCAATATGATTGAAATCCGTGATGTATCGGCCGGCATTTTTCGTCACCTGCTATTTCACTTATACTGGGATGATTTGAAATGCCATGCCAAGGAGATCATTTACACAGACAATAGGTACAGAGTTGTTGATCTGAATCTGGAGGCAGAAGCTTGTCTTGTGGTAGAGAATAAGTTTAAGGTGAACATTAAGATATCATTCAATGATGCTCCCTGGGAAATGGTCAATGATGTTTTGGCAGCACTGTCAAGGGGGGAGAATCAAGGTGGAACTGATGGGGATAGTGGGTGGACTGAATTGATTGCCATGTGCATCATCAAACTATGCCAAAAAGCACACGAGAACGGATTGAATGTCGATGGTTCAAGGAGAATGTTGATTGCCACCCCTGAAAAGGATTAGGAAGCAGACACAGAAAAGAACTTGTGAGGAAATGTTGGTGGGTACAGCAGTGCTTAAACACCAGAATGTGGTTGTGAGAGTGCCCCCATCTCATCAGCAAGAGGTCATTCATATTTGGAGAGCAATGTTAAGGAGTGTTATCTCTAGATTAATTCTGTTGACGGCAAATACAGCCAGATTTAGTGCGCAGACTTGATATCAATACAGACATAATGTAGTAGGTTCTGTTGGCGGCAAACATAGATTCAAATTGACGCAGACTTCATGCCAAAAAATATACCAGGGGCCAAAGCAGACAGATTCAGCGCATAATACAATCAAATAAGACGTCATGTAAGATTAGCAAACAGAACCTATGAATCAAATTCATCCGTGAGAATTGGTACTCCTATCTGCCAAGACATCACGCGAAGAATCATCTTCTTACTTGAGCTCTCGGTTGACGATGATCGCATCCTCCTCGTTTCATCGCTTGAGAAAGGTCGAGTCGTCGCTCGCTATCAGCTTCACCGCGAACTTGAGCTCCCTCAGCTTGATCTCGGGACTGCCGTCGTCCCCCGCCCCGATCTCCGACCTGTCCACGGTCACGCTCACCACGTCCCCCGGCTCGAACGACTCGATCGAGCGAAAGAGGTCGCCCTCGTTCTCGATCGGTACGTTCTCGATCGCGACGATTATGTCGCCGATCTCGACGATCCCCCCCTCGGTCCGCCTGAGCCCGCGAAGACCGGCATCGGCCGCGGGCGTGCCCGGCTTGACCTCCAGTATCGGTATGCCCTTGGGTATGCCCAGCGCCCGACGCGCCTGCTTCGAATCCAGTATCGAAACCCCCAGGAGAGGCCGTACGATCTGCCCGTTCTTTATGAGCATCTCGACGACGTATTTGACGGTGTCGGCTGGTATCGCGAATCCCACCCCGGCCGACGCACCGCTCGGCGAGTATATCGCCGTGGCCATCCCTATCATCCTCCCGGACGAGTCGAGCAGTGGTCCGCCGCTGTTCCCGGGGTTGATGGCCGCGTCCGTCTGTATGACGTTGGATATCGGCCTCCCCGACGGGCTGCGGACCTCCCGCCCGATGCCGCTGATCACGCCGGTCCTGCGCCCCCCCCCCCCCGAACCGCCCGCCACATCGGTCGTCGTCGCGTTTTTGTGGGAAGAGGATCATGTCCGCGTGAGCGAGCGAAACCGCGCTGGACGTCCGAATCGATTCCTCGCGGTCCCATCCCCCCCCCCCCCCCCCTTAAAACACGAAAAACGATCGAAAAAAAAGGCAACTCACGTGAGCGTGTGATCCAACCCGAACGGATTCCCAATCGCGAGCGATCCCTGCCCGACCCTGAGCCCCGAGGACGTCCCGATCTCGATCGGCCTCAGTCCGTGCACGTCCTCCACGTCGACCTTCAGCACCGCGATGTCCTTCGTGGGATCGACCCCCACGACCCTCGCGCGATGGATCGTCCTCGCGTAGTCCGGCAGGGCCGACGATCCCCCGGACCCGGCCGCCCCGGGCCTCGCGCTGGACGCGTAGTGCGTCGCCGCCGCCGTCGCCGCCGCCGCCGCGATGCCCCCCCCCCCGCCCGCTCCCGATGCCCGCGACGTTCCCCCCCCCCCCGCGCCCGCGCCGCCTCCGCCGCGTTCGCCGGCGGGGGTGAGGATGGCGACCGTCGCCGACCGCGCCTCCCGCACGACGTGGAAGTTCGTCACGATGTGACCGTCGGCGTCCCAGACGAATCCCGAACCGGATCCGCTGGGCACCTCCTCGAGGAGGACGCCGTTCGCCGACGAGAGAGAGTCGCCCCCCCTTTCGCGGAAGGTGTCGATGTACACCACGCTGGGTGCGACGCGCTCGAAGATGGCGATGCGCCTCTCCTCCTCCTCGGAGGAGGAGGAGGCGCGCGGGACGGCGGCGGGTGGTATGCCGAGCGCCGCGGACGACGATGCCGCCGACGCGCGATCGACGTTCGTCGAGAGGGGCAGAAGCAGGAGAGACGACGACGATCCGAGGAGGAGGAGCCTCCTCCTTCCCATGTCGTCCGGCGCGTCGATCGAGGAGGGCGTCCCGCCGCCGCCGACTGCCGCGATGATCGCGGCATCGCCGTCGTGGCAGTCGAGGTCCTCCTCCGTATGGTCATTCGACCGGAGACTACTACTGCATTGCAGTAGTAATCTCGTCGTCGTCGTCGTCGTCGGCGTCGTCGGCGGAGGGTGGTCGTGCCATCTCCCGCCGTTCGCGGTGGCGGTGGTTGTGCGTCGTCGATGTCTCTCCTCCATCCTCCTCATGGCAGGAGGAGGAGGGACGAGGACGTAGGACTCGACTACGACGACGGAGTCGTCCCCCGTCGTCGACGACGTCGCTAGGAGGGCGGCGGCTACCAATGCCGCGGCGACGAGGAGCGCGAGGGTCGTATGTCGCGTCGTCTGTCGCGTCGTCATGGTCGGTGAAGAAGGAGGAAGAAAGTGAGTAATAATATTGTAGTATGGTCGTTTTGCTCTCTTACTCTCACTCTCTTAGGCTGTGATTTCTTTGAACATAAATCAAATTTGCAGATTTACGGACGAACCTTTGCGAACAAATATTTCAGACTCCGTCTTATGTATTTTCTATTTGTGAGGTGTGGTTTTTTTGGCAAGGGTTAGGGTTTTTTATGCGCGAACACACGGACACACATATATCTCATCCCGCCACTTCCATTTCGGGATTTCCTCCCCTTTCTGCCACCTCCCCCATCCATCATGTCGCCGACCACAGAATTATTTCTTGTCAATAGCGCTGGTGTATCGAAGAAAGTTTCTAAGTTGTCGGCTCGGTACTACCGATACAAGAAGCAAATATCAGCAGGCAAAATGGATCCTTCACGTGTGTCTGTCGACTCGTCGCATCCTGCAGTGACAGCTGCGCGTAAGCGCGGTAAAGCAGCGATGGCGCGTGAAACTCCCCCAACCCGCACCTCCCCTCGTCAACTGGCGAAGAAGGCTGCATCCACCACCGCCACCACCGCTCGTAGCACTGGATTGGCTCGCAGCGGTGCCTCGTCCTTGGCTCGTACTGCCTTGGCTCGCAGTAATCGCAGCGTTGGATCGCCGGAAAGTGCTACTTTGGGTATTTTAAACATTCCCACGACCGCCGCCGAACTTCCAGCGAGCGAGGAGGACGAAGATGAAGATGAGGACGATGACGATGACTCGGCGATTAATACTGGCAACCTGTTTCCCCCAAACGAGGAGGAAGGCGGTGGTGACGACGATGATAGTGATTTCCCCGATAATCTTGATTTTCCCAACGACGATGACGCCGACAGCGTGCCTGACGCTGAAATTAATAAGTATTCATTCCTCGAGCGTTTGCGTCATTATATGGACGGAAACAAAATTAGCGACGCGAACAGAAAGTGTGTTGAGTGGGCCATTCTTTTCGAGGTGGGTACTCTTGTGCGCAATATGGACACAATGAGGACTGCGGACATGGAGGCTAGTATCTTCGGTAAGTATGTCAATATTGTTAATGACATTGAGGACGAACACTTCGAGAGCGACTCGGTGCGCGCGAAGATGCTGCATAGGTTCAAGTCCGGTAAGAAGGATTTATCTGGTCGCAGTTTGTTGCGTAAGTGGAAAAGTGAAACCGCCGACTTCCGCTCGTTCTGGTACAAATTTCCGGGAGTCCGTCGGATGTCTGACTTGCCAAGTGGATCCAATCAGATCAAGCACATGAAGAAGCCGTACATTGCTTCTCTTTGGGCGAAGGATAATCCGGTGAGATTCTCTGTTGTGCGTTATGCTGGTGTGATCTGCAGAATTTCTCACAAACTCCTCCCTGTTTTCATTAGAACAAAGTGATCGACAAAAATGATATTGACTCTATCATAGTCCAAGTCCCAGAGAATTGGTGGATTACTGCAGAGTCATGTAAGTATATGCTTGCGTGTTTCGTGCACAAGAGTAACCCCGACCTGAACATCGATCCTAAAGCTGCACCGGCGGGGGCGACGAGGGAATCAGGGCGCAAGGTGAAGAAGGCAGCATTGGAGGAAGTCCGTGCGGTTGCGAAGGCTGCTCGGCCAGTGGGAAAGGCTGTGGAAATGTTAGGCGACGTCGATCACCAAATTAAAAGGGCAAGGGTGGATGGTATGCGTTCGCAGGTGGCAAAGAACCAGATTGATGCAATTGTGCAGCAGATTAAGGTTATGCGAGAGAACGAGGAAATTCTTGTCGGTGTACACGGGAAGAAGGAGTACGACAGGATGATTGCGGCGTTGGTGATAAAAATGCCCGGAGTCGAACAGGTAGCTTGCCGAGAGGGGAGAGAATAAGTGGGAGCTAGTGTTGGGAGAGGAGATTGATGAATGTGGGGACCCGCCGCGTGTGTGGCACCCGCCCCGCGGGGGATTATTCAGGCACGGCATGTACACGTAGCTTTGGGGACGGTGTTGCCGATGATTTGGGATGCCATGCCATACCGGAGATGTTAACGCACGACTTAACACCGGAGGATAAGATCATTGTGTTGGCATGGAAGGGGTGTTCGAACTCTTGACGAATCAATCAGTGATTGATATTTGTGCCAGTTTACGGACCCCCTCGAGGCATGCCGGGCGGTCGTGACCGAAAGATACGAGCTTTGCTTGCAGTACGAACTACGGACGGATGATATAACGATGATATGTATCTTTGTCTATGGCGTAGTTCCGACCAAGGAGTCGGATGGTGCGGATCAAGTCGATCAAGTCGTAAACAGCTTGGGGGGGATTCAATCTCGATCGGGAGAAGAGCTAAATGACAGCCTCGTGATTAGAGATAGTCGGCCAGTACGGACGAGGATGACGAAGGAGAAGCAGAAGCAGCGTGCGTTGGCGAAATTGAAAAGGAGTTGCCGAGACGACACGGTTTTGTCCGAAGAGGATTTTGATATTGTACACTGAGAAAAGCGAGGAGGAGAAGGATCGTATCGCAGAGGCGATATATGCCACTGTGATCCTCCAAAATATTACAGACTCGCAACGCGAGCTCATCTACAAATTAATGGAGAAGATGGAAGTGCAGGCAGGTGAAGCGATTGTAAAGCAACGCACTATGGGGTATCGTTTCTACATTGTGGATTACGGATCATTCGAAGTAAGAGTATTGATATTGACAGAAGGTCAAGAAGACCCATACGGCAAGGGGGGCGACGTTGTTCATATCTACGAAGGATCCCGTGAGAATAACTTTCATCCTAGTTTTGGAGAGCTGGCCTGGAAGTATTCGGCTCCTCGTGCCGCGTCTATCGTTGCAAAGAGCGATGGTAGGCTTTGGGCACTTAACAGATATACACACAACAAAATAAAAGAGGGATAGCGGTAACGTAACGATGTCTCAGTTTTGAAGTTGTTCATGGAAGCAGATGGCCGAAAGAATTATTTTTGACTGGAGGGTTGTGCATAGAGCTTAGGCTATAATGCGCATCATCTATTACAACATGCTTCGCGAAGACGTTGCATTCATTATCCACTCCAATTCAGTAGCGCTCACAATTGAGCTTTCATAAATACTCCATTCAGTGTCTCCTATGAAAACATCCCATGCGGAGAAATCTGTGCCACACCCCACAACTTTCACCTTTCCGCCACCGAATTGATCAAATACCCTCGTCCCGTGATTCCATGACTGAATTGAGCAGTCTATCTTCCACCCCGACGATATAGTGCCATGTCCACCATCCAGCGACAGGTAGGAAATTGCAGTCGCCCTGTCGCCACTTTGAATAGCAGAATCTACAAGCTCAGCGACACTGGTTGCATCTGGATATTCTATCTCACGCCCGCTCAACTGTCGGCCTAGAATATAGTTGAAGTGATCCTAAATGACAACAGATGGAAGGTTTTGTGAATATGGAAAGAAACACATAACGATCGCGGGCCTGATGATATCAGAACAAATTCCAGTTGACTCACCCCTACAACGACCATAATACCGTCAGTGCCATTACGTTTTCTCATTGCCAGACAAAGTCCTTGCCCCAGTACATCGTCTTTTATTCTTTCCCATACCTCGTAGTAATAACACTGCCCATTCTGGTCCGTCGAGTAGCTCCATTCCTTCCATCGATTAGTCGGGCCGGCAGTGTTTTCACATTCAATATACCATTTATTTGGCCGAGGACGAGGCTTTCCAGGGATATGATTCCAATCGATACAATGATGACGAGTAGCCAATGGACGCCCGGGCTGCTTACTTTCCGTGGTGAGGACAGAGAATCCACCAAACACATGCTGACGGGCATACAACCGAAGCTCATAATCACTCAAAGACTTCAATGTCTCAATGCCTACATGTTCCAACTCCTCCCACCGTCCAATCGGTTTGGTTCGTGGAATTCGTAGATCTACGAACAACGTTCCCGTTTGAATGTTGTACGAAACCTCGTCTTTATCTGACGTGTGCTCCCATCTTCCCGCGAAGATGGTCCTACTCCATGCACCTACGATGGGAGAGGATGGCAGTATCGTGGCCGTCACTGCACCTGGCAACACGAGTATCGGTGATCTTTCCTCGCGTGCGTCCAATCTATCACATCGTTCCTTTGCCCAC
>JALLOS010000745.1:0-10342 GCA_036939435.1 Stephanodiscus minutulus
CATGCTCATCGACATGCTCATCGACATGCTCATCGACATGCTCATCGACATGCTCATCGACATGCTCATCGACATGCTCATCGACATGCTCATCGACATGCTCGTCGACAAGGACGAGGACATGGAAGTCGAGGCCGCCGGCTCAACCACCTCTTCCTCTTCCCCTTTCTGCAGTTGTCGTTGTCGGACGCCCTGACCGCCGGCCTCCTCGCCCTTCGATACGTGATTGACCTGAGATCGCTTGCGAACAACCCCCGAGGAAGAGGATGCCGAGCAGAGCGGCAGGAGAGGCAGGAGCGCGGCGAAAGAGACAATCCTCATGGTGGATATTTGTTTTGACCGAAGAGAGCAAGTGCAAGTAGAGGGAGCGAGCGAATTTTATGATACAAAAATAGATTATTACGCTTGTCAAGGTGTATTGTATCCCCTCCATCCATGCACGTATTCAGGGCTTCTCCTCTGCCCCACAGTCACCATGTCGAACTCCTCATTCGGTTTTAGGCGGGCGAGGGCGTCAATCACGCCACAAATTTGTGCCGGGGGCAATTGAATTGTTTTACACGTATGGCCGATTCTCCTTTCGCCTTTCTCCCAACGACCATATTAGTTCCCATGAGGGCACGACAGATACGATCCTGGACGATGTTATTCTTGGAGGTAGGGATTCTCAAATACAATTCCTACATAGAGATAGAAGAGAAATCAAATCGTGCAGCCTTTCGCGCCTCGGGAAAGCACATTTCGGGCAAATGAGTTAAGGCCAGACGTCCGTTCGGGATGACCACATGCGTAGGAGGAAGTATCCAAATGAGATGTGTATCTTTGTTCAAATTCCTTTAAATTTGCCGTTTAGGAGTTGATCGGCTCACGTTGAGTACCTACCATTCTTTTAGGAATTGAATAGCGCTGAATTGAACGGTGTTAATAAGTTAATCGTACAACAGTTATTTCTTCATTTACTTGGAGGCCCCGGTACCTACCAAGAAGTAGATACCCAATTTTGTCCAGCTAAGACCCGGTCGGGCCTTTCCATCCACTGAGCGGGGGGGCGTCTTCATCCGATGCCACGCTGACCAAATTTAAGAAAGTTGGCTTATTGCGGTTGCGGCGTGAACCCTGTCTTCTTTCCTCAAAACACACAGCCTCTCTATGTTTGGTGGCCCGTCTATTCATCCCCGTCCAAGACGAATGGCATAAACGACGCCTAAGAAGCAAAAAGCAACAGGCGTCGCGATAGTATCATAATTGAAGAACTAGATATTTCCTTGAGTTAACACCATTCGATCCGTCCGCAGGTCAATCAAGGTTATAAATCATCCAATAGAAACATCCAGTAACGTAACGGCCGAGGGTCAATCAAGGGTTAAAGCATCCGATAGAAAGAAATACATATTCATATAACAATGAAGGTAGCCACGTTAGTCATTGCGGCATCGACCATGCGGTTCGCCGCCACCACCGCCGAGGAAATCACCACCCCCCTCCAACGCCTGCGATCGCAGCAGTCGAGACACGCGTCGTCGTCGGAGGAACAGGAACGGCGACGATGGGGTCGCGTCCTGGCGGGAGACGAGGTGGCGGCTCCGACGATGATGACGAGCTCGAGCATGTCGATGATGAGCATGACCGACGGTGACATCAGCATGCCCTCCCTGGCCGCCATGTGCGCCTTCTGCCCCGACGGCCTGACCGATCCCGACCTGGTACTGCCCACCGACGATCAGGCCACGTGCGCCATGGCGCAGGGGTACGCAACGTCCCTCGAGGAATCCGATCCCAATTGCGCCATGGTCGGCCTCGCCGAGTCCTTGTGCTGCGCGCCCGCCGCCCCCACCATCTACGACCTCGGAGCGTCGGATCCGAATTTCTCGATCCTGATCTCGCTCGTCGACGCGGCGGGTTTGGCGGAGGCGGTCCAGGGACCCGGTCCCCTGACCCTGTTCGGTGAGTGACCGAGGAGGGCTTTCTTCGCGGACCGCGGCGGCTCGTGGGAAGTCGTTTCCATTCTTGGTCGAATGCGCGGTTCGTTTTTAGACCCCCCCCCCCCCCCCACCCAATTTCTCACCCCACACACCCCCCCCAAAAAAATGATGCTTTCTTCGCGCCTTGCACATAATGCATACGTCCCCTTGGTAACACGGTGACGCAGCCCCGACGAACGACGCGTTCGCCGCCGTCCCGCAGGAAACCGTGGACTTCCTCCTCCTGCCGGAGAACGTAGAGCAGCTCCAGGCCATCCTCCTGTACCACGTCCTCGCCGGGGCGGTCCCGAGCTCGGACATCGTCCCCGGCCCCGTCCTGACCCTCAACGGCCTCACCGTCGAATTGGCCGTATCCGACGATGGCGCGATCACCGTGAACGACGCCAACGTATCCGCCGCCGACATATCGGCGAGCAACGGCATCGTGCACGTCATTGACAAGGTCCTGCTGCCCCCGACGACCGGTACGACCGCATCGACCGACGCCCCCGCCGTCGACATCGTCGCGGTCCGCCCCACGGAAGTCGTCGTCGCCGTCGACCCCACCGAAGCCGCGCCCGCGGAGCCTGCCATGTCCCTGCCCGCCGCGGTCACCATCGATCCGGCGGTGTCGATGCCCGCTTCGATGCCCGCGGACGATGCCCTCTTCGGCGGAAAATCCGGCAAGGGCTCCAAGTCCAAGGCCATGAAGAAGACCCCCAAGTCCGGCAAGGCGCTGCCGGTCAAGGATGCCAAGGCCGAGAAGGTGAAGTCGATTTCAACGAAGGTGGCAAAGACTGAAGCCGTTCCGGCGAGAAGATAAACGAAGATGGGCGAAGACTTGAAGCCTTTCGACGAGAAGATAGAATGATAGGTTGCCTGTTTGGTCTTGAATTGTCAGGTTAAATTGTACAGGGGTGTGTGAAATCTTTTGAGTGAAGAGTGCGAGCTTCAGAGTTGCGTTGGGAGTCTCGATCATGGAATTCAATTCATGTGCCACATCTTGTTCCTGCTCAGTAAAAGTTTTCAATAAGATGTGAGATGTAATAAATTATCTGTCCCATATTGCTTTTGAGTTTCTTCAACAATACCATGCCTTTAGACAGATACTTTTTTGACGGTTTTAGTTTCTCAACATGGAACACAATTGAAAATTGAAGAGGATCTCCCGGCGAAAATTACAGGCTGGATCACAACATTGGAAGAGATACTACTTGCTTTGTATGACACTAAAGAATGACATATTTATTCCTGCTCTCATTAACAGGAATACCCCTGCTTTTGGGTTCGGGTAGGTTTTGTACGGCAGGAATAGTAAGGGAATTCCATTGAGTACTGACACAACCCCCCCCCCTCCCACAAACATCATCACAACGGTGAGCCGTTTGACCCCCCTAAACTGTGTTGATTCAATAAATCGTTCCATTCCGATGTGTGGGAGGCCATCATCAGGGGTTGCGAGGACACTGTCGCGGGGTTTTATACATATTGATAAATTAAGCGTGCAATTAGTTTATTTATACAGATTTGTGTTTTCAACGAATTGCTCGTCCGTCATCGCAAATGGTGGCCAAAACGGCATCCATCATCGACGGCGGGCGCCCATGACATAGGAATAGGTACATAAGAACTGTAGGAACAATATTGTAACTTGGTTTTAATTTATGTCGACCATAACATGGCCTTCAACCTAGGTTATGTGCAAGCAAATTATTAGGGTTGACAGAAAATGCAGTCGAATCCCTCGCAATTTTGATTGCCATGCGGATGCAGCAATTACGATGCAGAGCGCATTGCCGAATGAAACACATCCGGTGCTTCACTTGAAGCCACTGGATGCCGCCATGGGTCGAGTTCCTGCGCCATATCACCCCGGCGGCCGTCATGGTCATTGATTTCAAATGAAACATATAAACACTACCAAACACAATTTGTAGCCAGCAACTATGAAGCAAAGAAGAAGCCACCAACGATGACAACAACAACGGAGACTGTGACACCATGCTGCCAAAAGCAAAACCAGCTGCATGAAAACAAAGAAACCTGCCTAAGCCCAAGAAGATGTTGGGAAGGATCAACAAGATTGCCCTGATACCTCACAACACCACCAAGCACCAGAAAAAAATTATTGTCTGTTACACCAAAGGGCCAATTTTACTGGGATGGAGTTCCATGCCAATGGTGAGCTCCCACCTGAGGACGGATATCACACACCAACAGAGGACAGCATATTGGTGGTGCCTGATCGAACCTATGGACGCCATGCCGGTAAAACCCAAGGACACCTTGCCCGTTGACCCAAAAGACGATCTGCCAGTTAAACCCACAAACGCCGCACCAGAGACCACAACGTCCTTGCCCTCCGTGGTCGCCAGGAGCCTGGCATCTTCCAAGCCCAGTTTTATATGCATCTCACTGGCAAATCAGGCAAGGGTGCCAAGGCCAAGGCCATGACGGAGACCACCAAGTCCGCCAAGTGTTTATGTTTCCTGGCTGACACCAAAAGAAATGAAAGCACGCTAAACCTCTGTTTTACAATGCCTGTAACATTTTATTTTACAAGTTTTGTACCAAGTAAATTAAAAAACTATCTACGACCCTATGCTACCGTAGCCTTATTCACCTAGGAATAGTCGATATGGATGGTCAACTACCTTGTTGACCATCCAAATTATTATAGGGTAGTTATTTCTATTTATTTTTATTACTATCACCCCCAAAACGATGGTATTGAATTGCCTCCGCGCTCCACCCCAGTCCCAACTCTTACCTGTTCCCCCTCTTGTTCACCCTTTCCGCATGTTTTTGATTGGTTGTTGTGTATGACATTTTCGACCGGGGGCCATCTAACATCTAAGGCCACAATGGAATATTTTTCCATTTTTTTTCTCATCATCAACCCAAATGATGGGACAACGCCAAAACACACACTCCACCCCGGCCGCACCTCCTTTGGGGAATCTACCACCCATAACGCTGACATTCAGTTGGTTGTTGCTTCGTTCGATTAAACAGCGGCCATTAAAGGCCTTGGCCCCATCCATCTCTCTATTTTGTTGTGCTTGGTCATTAGATCTAAAACAAGGGAACCAACCGCCGTGCTGCAAAACCCGACCATTGGCACTTAGCATGGGACCATATGAGGATGCGGCGCCATGTGTTGTGAGTGCCCTTGACCTACCCATTGAGGCAGAAAGCAAAACCGCTGGAGGGTAGGGCGGTGGCAGCTCATGCTGGTTGTTGTGTGTTTTATGTTTTGTGTGTTGTGTTGTGTTTCCTTGCATAATCATTCTATAATTTTTATTTTTTTGCCAACCAACTTGTAGAAATCGATCGGGACAAAGTACAAATAACTAAACTTGGCGCAATTGTAAAACAAAAACACCACAAAAACACCCAGATATTATTAGATGTGCCAGCATTGAATTATGCATACAGGTGGCACAGCACCTTGTATTGATGTGAGAGTTGTATTGTGGTGCCGTAAAATTTGCTCAAAAATTGTACTCTGAAGAACGAGATTTAGCTAGGTACTCTACCTAGCTATTTTTTACTAAAAAAATATTTCTGGAGATATCCTGCGTACAGCCAGGAAACTTAAACACCACTAAGGTACTTTCCTATAAGGATGTCAAGGCCAAGAAGGTGACACCCGTGAAGTCATCCAAGCCGGCAAAAGTGAAAAGCGTAAAGATGACCCATTCAATGAGAAGAGTTTGAGAAAGGTTATCTGTGTCTGTGTGGTCGACAATGAGACCAAGTTTAGCTGTACATTCTCCATAATATGTACACAATATCAATATATCTGTCCCACATTCATTGTATGTCTCTTTCCAACAATACTTACCTACTACTACTAGGCTGCTTTGCAAAAGGCAGTCTGTTTTTTGCTTGCTTGATCAGCCATAAAACGAGGTTTTTTGTGAGATACGGATTAGGAGCCTGTTATAAGTTTTACCCCTGTGGGCGCAGATATGCCCCCGACTTTTTAACAAGCTTAGTGCTAGCTTAATTAGCTTAATTACTTCCAAATTTTGTCCGCTGACAACATTTAATAGCTTAAAATGAGCTCCAATTGTGGTATTTCACATTTTAAGCAGCTCGTTGCATCGATGAGCTGAGAAGAGGGTATGTTTTGGGTCCCAAAATTCTCACAAACAACACTAGCGATCGAAATGTACCGTAGTTGCTAGCTAAAAGTTGTGTTTTATTAGTGTTTTGTGTGTTTCATTCAAATGTGTCGACCATGGCGGCCGCCAGGGAAATATGGCGCAGGCACTTGACCAATGGTGGCATCCATTGGCTTCAAGTGAAGCCCTGGATGTGCTCCATCGGGAAATTTGCCCCACGTCGCATCGCTGCATCGCCATGGCAATCAAATTGTTTGTGTCCCCACCGTTGACAATGGATGCCGATTCGGCCACCATTTGCGACGGCGGGCAAGCGATTTGTCGAAAATACGAATAGTAGTACAATATAATTAGTTACATGGTAATTTAACGATTCATATTAAACCCAGCATAATCGCCTTCAACCAACCCCTGAGGATGGCCGCCCACACATCGGATTAGTGAGATCCATCTAATTAACGCCGTAGGGGGGGCAAACAGGTCGCCATGGTCATGATGATGAAGTTTGCGGGGGGAGCTGTGTTGATGCTCAACAGGATTTTATTATTTTTCCTACCATAGGAAACGTACGGGGCGGGAGTTTTTCATTCCTGTCCGAACCTTTATAGTTATAGGGGAAAAGCTGTTAAGACATTTTATTGGGTGAATAATATGGGGCAAGGACTGTGCCTGAACATTACTAATTACTACACTCATGCTGTTGGGGTTGGCTAATAAGGCAGAAACAAATATCTTAAATACTTGACCCAGCATCCCGAAACATCATAGCGTTGGGTCTGATGAGCGTCTTCACCTCCAAACCCTGCCCCCCGGGCAGAGTGTGTAGGAGTCTCCATCCCATGCTAGTACAGTCTACTACCGAGATTGTGAGTACCCCATCCTGCTTGTTTCTTGTTTAGAATACCTCACATGCCCCCATCAGGTTCTTTGAAGGTGTTGCATGCCCCAGTGCGTCGGGGAGGGATCTGGCATGCGTCTCAAACGAAAATCTACAACTTAGAAACCGATGAGTTTGTTAGCAACCCACCATTTTCAAAAATTTACACCAATTCCGGCGGTAACAATTAGCGTTTGTTTAAATTATTTTTTAATTTTTAAAAATTATTTTTCAAATCTAAAACACAACCCAACAGGCTTATATTAAAATCTACCAAAACTGAACCCTAATGCTGTTGTCATTTCTTTTTTCCATTGTAAATTGTTTTGATACCGCATCCTATGTATCCATCGTTCCTTAGTACCACTCCTTCTATCCTCTTTCCTCATCCTTCTCAAGATGGAAAGACCCGACACCTCCCTCTTTTCACAGCCAACGCCAATATAGCAACAGCAATGATCCTATTTTGATGCCTTGGATCGATGCCACTCGACCACCCCACCGCACCGCAATGCAATGGCAGTATCAATTCATGATTTCATTTTAGTCGCACGATAGTTCACTCTCACCATGCGTATTAAAAAGATGAAATCAATCAAGGAACTGTAGACCAAGTTGGAACAATTCATCGTGAATACTGGTCTAAGCATAGACGATATCCACACCGATTACATTGCTTATCAAGCTTTGAAATGGAGGATTGATAATCCCGACTCACTCCATGATGATGATGACATTTGGCGGATGAAGGACTTGCACAATGTCTTTCTAATGGGCATGAATATTTGTAATAGGCAAAATAAGATCAATGCCGCCCACAAGGTCGCCGCTGCCGCCGCTGCCACCACCGCTGCTACCATTGCCACATCTAACCTTACACACACCTCCAACGTAACAAATACCTCCATATCTACATCTGCATCTACTTTGATAAATGGTATTGAAATCACAGCCAGCTTTGAGTTGACCCCTCCTCCATCATCTAATCCTTCTACTACTTTATCTTTGCCTTCCTCTAATGACGAAACCAGAGCTAGCCTCAACATCATCTCTCTGTCCAACCAGTTGTCTATTATCACTTCACACTTCATAAACGAAATCACCACCAGCTTCCTTTGCGTTGTCTACTTCACGTTCAGATGCATCTGATTCATCCATGGTTGGCGCCCAATTGTTGGCGCCCAATCGTCGAAACGCCCTCGGTTAGCATCACAACAATCTGATGCTGTTGTTGCTCCGTCGAATGAATCTTCTATCTGGAAACCGCATGAATAATTATTATCAAGCAATGTCTCTATTATGGATGGTCCCGGTGACGGAAACTGTCTCTTTTATGCATGCATATCCAAACTCCAGAATTGTTCAACTTTTACGATTGAACAAGCAAGCAATATGAGGAATTATGTGATGGATTACCTCCTTCTTCATGCTAGCGACCCAGCAGTATTAGGCGACTTGGGTAGTCTGACTTGGAACGAGTTGGCCATGCTTCATGCATCTGGAATCGAAACTGAATTGAGATCAAAGCCCTTTTCCCGAAATGCTATTGTTTCTACTCTTGCGGACTATGCTCATTACATGAGATTTGCCGATGTGAATAGATGCCTCTATGGAAACCAACCAGAAGTCTTGTTGATCTCTAGCAGTTACGCCTTGAATATTGCAATTTATCAGGTTGACCCTCGCAGCTCTCAGTATTACGAACTGCGTCAAGGATATTATGGCAATCCAAGCAACTCTGAAAATGTTGTCTATTTGTTGTACAATGGCAGTCATTATCAACGCATTATCACCGACGATCGACGTTATTATTTTATCGATGACACACTGACCGGCTCTCATTCTTCCAATGATGAACGTCGCGAAATTGATGTTTCTATTGCCATGGATCTGTCATGCCAGGATCAAGATTTTTCGATTGGTACTCCAATTGAGGTCGAGGAGGAGTCGTTATCCATAACTGAAGAATTAACTTCAAACTCCTCATATTGTCAGGTGTGCAACGATGATTCGAATTCTTTGACTTTTTTGGAGTCAATATCTCAAGATTCGTTCAACTTCACTCAGGAGGTTTCTTATGAGAATGTATCCGATGAAGCTTCTGTATCCCATGCAACTATTCAGGAGGCAACCAACGATTTCATTATCAATGATTCGGCTTTACTAGCCCGTGAGTAGAAGTAACTCATTCCATTTTCTTTTCTCTTTTCTATTTCTGTCTCCTCTCTCATCTAATCCGCTTTTTTTGTGTTATTTTTTAGAAGCAACGTGCTCCAATTGTTGGCGTAAGCAATATGCTACTCATGACCCAACATATACACTTCAGTTTACAACCATATCATCGTCCAACATTAGGAAAAAGCGTTCCCCTCTTCAACTTATCAAGTCGAGCAATTCTCAAACCAATGCTGTCGATCATATTTTATGCAACCAGTGTGTTCGTTTCTTATCAAAGGATATCAAGAGCAAAGATTTTGCGGATTCGTATCCAAGTTTTCTCTGGAATCTTCTTGCTGGAAACTATAATGCTGCATACTCAGGTCAGGACCTTTGGCGTATGATTCCATCAACTATGCGCCCTTGGTGGATACACTCATTAACTGAATCCGGACAACACTGGTGTCATGCCTACCACAGACAAATATCTTTGACATCTCCCAGACCACTATTTGACGATCGCACATCTGGCATGACTAACTTCCTGAAGGATGTAGGAAGTGGTCACCCGGGATCATTCGTGAAAGCCCTGAAGAACGAAAAGGAATTCCTCCCAAATGTCATGTGCCCCTTTGGTTGCTCTGAATACTGCTTCAAGGGTAATCATGTTGCTTGGGATTTGGTCATCCAGCGTCTGCTATTGAAGGTCCTTCTGCCACATATTGATAAAACCAGTTATCTTCATGTCCAACATATGTGGGATCAATACGATAGAGAAGATGATGATTTTGATACCATCTTGCTCAACCCCGGATGGGAGATCAGACCCACCATTGTTATATCTGAGTCAGGTTGTCCTCGGGTTGTTACATGCCGCAATCACGGAGGTGGTTCAAAATTTCAAGTCTTGTACCCACCTCGCTACCCAGAACCACCTCAGTGCCAAATGCACCGACCAATTGTGTCCTATAGTTGTTCAACCTAGGATTGTCCGGATCACACGTGCAAAAGAGTTCTGTACTACCCTCGGAATGAGTCGTCAATATTCACATTTTTCTGGCATTGACTCATGCGATGTTGGTCTCAATGGTAATAGCAGTATCACTTCCGAACTTCTATGTGCTCACGAGTCCCTTGCTTTGGCTGGCCGTCCTGATCTACATGCTCTGTTGTCACGTAAGGTTGCCAAGAACCAGATTCTTCAAGAGTTTGCATCA
>JALLOS010000746.1:0-10341 GCA_036939435.1 Stephanodiscus minutulus
CCATTACCCCCCCTCCCTCTCAATTAGTTGGTTGTAGTGTTGCCCGTTTGACTCCCTCCGCATCTCAGTCAGTGCCTCTGCACTTCATCCCAACCGCACCGTCGCCCCCCACTCGATCGTTGATTGTCATGTTGCCCGTTTGCCTGCCTCCACTTCTCAGCCAGCGCCTTTGCCTCTCGTTATGCCCCTCCGTTTGTTGGTTGTTGTGTGGCATCGTTGGGCCCCTCCATTCGTTGGTTGTCACCTCTGGCCTCCCTCCCTCTCCCATCTCACACGCCTCCGCCTCTTGGCAGCGGCAGCAGTGGGAGGTTGTTGTCGAGAGCTGTTGCCGCCAAAGCCGAGACCAAGACCTCCACCTGCCATTGTCATAGCAATCCCACCGTCAACCCCCCCACCGGCCGGGGAGTAGGTAAGCTTGATGACAGCAGCGGCTGTGCTCCCAACCCAAGGTTGCCATCATCGTTGTCATTGACGCCCATCGCGCCGTCCCCATTGACGTCTCGCCGATGTTGTCCCCCGTCGCGCCGTACGTCATCGTCCGTAGCACCGTCACAATCGTCGTCGACATCGTTGTCCATCACGCCGTCGCCGTCACGTCGCCATCGTCGTTGTCATATCCTGTCGCGCCTTCACCATCAACATTGTCAACGTTGTTGCCCGTTGCGCCGTTGCCATCGGTGTCATTGTCGTCTCTCGTTGCGCCGTCACCCATCGTCGTCGTCGTATCCCGTCACGCCGTTGCCATCAACGTCGTTGTTGTTGCCCGTCATGCCACCGCCATCATCGTCAAATAAATTCCTACTTGAATGGGAGTGCGGGTGATGGACAAAAATTTATTCAAGAAAAGCAATGATGGGCAGGGGGGTGCTAGCAGAGGGGACGCGATTCCAGCGGAGTATATCATCGTCGTCGCGTGCTCGCGTCGTGGCATGGCAGAAAAATGAGCATTTTTGATGAGACAAGAGGGGGGCGCACTAACAAAAAATTCTGCCAACAATAAAACATCACAAAGGGTATTTCTGATGTTTTAACGTCGCCTGAAATCTGATTCCATCGTGGGAGGGTTCGGAAATAGTCCGAGATGGTTTTGCCAATTTTGCATTGATTGCAATGGCGTTGAGGGGGGGGGGAGAAATCAGAAATTGGTGAGGAGAGATTTTGGGAGTGCGGTCTGACCAGATCACCACCAAAAAATCGATCTTCGAGAGACAGGAAAATTTTGGAAAAAAAAACTTGGCGGTTGCGGCGGTGGTTATTGTGATGGTGATGTGATGGCGACAACAACAGCGAGAGTTCTTCAAGTGCTGGCGCTTGGCCGCACAGCGAGGAACGCCAGTCAAGGGGACATGGTGGACTCTGGATGAGGCTGAGGAAGTGGAGTGTTGTGTTTGGGGTGCTTTGGGGAGTGATTTGATGCTGGGGGGTCAATGATCTAATCCCCATTTTTTTTGTTGGCCTGTTTTTTGGTCTCTGCGCCTGTTCTAGCTATGCCCTTTGCTTCTACTAAGGCTGGTTTTCCAACGACGGACAGACTCGGACGGCTGTAGGGCGGAAGCTTTGCGCTCTCTCTCTCTAATGCTCTCCTCTCTCTCTCCCTCTTCTCATCATTCATCCTCTCACACACACAACATTCCACCATGGCCGAAGGCATAGCCCCAACCAGTACGGGCAACGACGAAGTTGATGTGAAACTAGAAGAAATCCTCTCACTTGTAATGGCATGCAGCCGTGGAGAAGTAGGACACGACGCGGTCGAGAATGCGCTATCTTCGATTGTTGGCGAACACACACCATCAAATTCGTCGGGCGGCGGCGATGGCGGTGCCGTCGCGGCTGCCAGTACGAACAGAATCGCATCTAAAAAGAATGATATCATAATTCCAGACAATGGCAATTATGACGAGGACAGCGGAGATGAAACAAAGGCGATAGAAAACATATCCGCGGACACCGTCACGAAAAATGACACAACGAAAGCTGCAGCCACGGCCATGGCAAAGAGAGCTGCTATGAAAAAGAAACGGTCTTGCGCTGAACGCCGCGAGGCATTGGAGAACATTCTATTGGGTAAAATGGGTGAGAGAATGCTGATCACATTTGGCGATGGTCCACTCCCAGATTTGGATGTGATAACTTCCGCTCTCTTGGGAACCAGGGCAAACCTCCAGCGTGCTATTCTTGATGCACGAGCATTGCGTCGGTATGTATCGGTCTCATTTAGTGCTCTATATACTCCATATTGCTTCCACCCGCGTATCGAGTCGATCCTAATTTTTTCATCGTGAAACTTAATACTACAATTATGAAGGAAACTAAAAAATGATTGGCATCAGGCGCGTGCGGTAGCCACAATGCACAGAGGAGCGGCTGCATCCAACGATCAAATCAAAAAGACTTCATCAGGAATCCAAAGCTCAGTTGCAGATAATGAATTATCTTTTCGAGCAATGGATGGATGTGGTGATGACATTAGGTTTGACGTGTCATGTGGATTTGACCTGGCACAACTAGAGACGCTTTTCCCCGAAGAGATGAGTGCCTACCAAAGGTGGAAGAAGGTGTGTATGATGAGGACTGCTTGCAAAAATATCATTTTTCACACTACTTCACCATTCTCACAATAATAACATATCATCAGATGCATGACGCATACACGGAAAACAGTGAAGAAATTCCGAAAAAGAGTATTAACGAAGAAGATGATGATTTGGACGCAGAGACCGCTGCACCGGTACTGGAAAACATAAAAAGCGGTCGATTGATCGAAAGACTCTTCAATTTTGACGCCAGAACGGATAAGATGCGTGGCGATTGGTACCTTAAGTTTGCGGATGTTCGCCGGGGATCTTTCTTGCCCCGTTCATGCGGCCGAAAGCCGATTGAAAACCAAGAAAAAAAGAGAGGACGTCCAGCTAAGGATCGAACGACATGGCAAAACTTGAATCCGTCATCTGTTATTTTCTTGCACTGGGTCGGATTTGACCCAACATCTGCGTTGTCGCCACCCAACGAGGATACCACTCAGGCATTAGGCTATCTTGCTTATGACTTTTTTGGTCATATTGTTGAAAAGGTATGACGAATTTATCACATCGTTTGATCATTGCTAATCATGCCTTTGACTTACGTTTATCTGTGACGTACTCCTCAAGGCGGTATCCTTGCGCTTGAAATGTGAGGATCGGAAGGATGCGTCTATCAAACCGCATCGCTCTCGTTCTGATAGTCCACTGCTTGAACTTATCGGAGGAGATCAACTTGAGAAAGAAAACATTGAGCAAGCATTAGATGAGGTGGATTTGAACTCTTTGTACAGCTCATCAAATATAGATCTCGGCAAATCAGCCAAAATTACGCAGCTCTACTTCGGCCCTGGTTTTGAAAATAGACTAGAGTTGGAGATGGACGAGTAAGTGCTGTTCTTCTTTCCGTTTGTTAATTGTTTTATTAGGATCGATTCCTGATCTTCCTATTAATCCGACACGCTCACAACAAACGCGACTCGAAAGAATTTTTGGGGCTAAAGAAAAAAATTTGCCCCCAGAAGAGTTGAATGCTCGAAAGGAAGAAGAAAATCTATTTTCCGGACTCCCTCAAAATCCTACCATAACTTCTTTGAAATCTAATCCCAACAACAGCCCAAAAGATGACACCAAAACGGGATCTTCATTGTCGGCAAAAAAAGGGCGCATAAATAGATGATTTGTTGAAAGAACTATTGCCCTTCTCCCTTCAAACTGGGTAGACTGAAATTTAGCTGCTTCCTTTCAATTCATTTAAGATACGCAGCGTTACAGCGCATTTACTGGCATCAGATAATATTTGTAGTTTAGCGAAAGTATAGCCAGCAGAGAGCACTCTCCGAGGGAATGCAAGAGCCTTGGCTACCTCCGAGTGAGTATAAGACGGGCAAGAGAAAACTTGCTTCAACATTGGCCAGATGAAAAAATACCCAATGCAACATTCCAACACACCAAGCCACTCATACAAAAGCATCATTTTCCCCGATGGTTTCAGAAAATTCCAATTGCGGTGGTCACTGCAAAAATCAAGAACAAAGTACCCCCAATGTAGGCAATAACTTTCTCAGATATGAACTTCGATATGTAGGCTCCCCCAATAACGGCAATTCCAGTCGCTACAGCGTGCGCAGCAATTGCGCCAGCTGCTACACTAACAGGATTTTGAGCCGCCGACAGAGCAATCGTCGCAAGGAAAGAGCGGTCTCCGAATTCAGCAGCAAAAACCAAAGCAAAAATGCTTGCTATCTGAGCCCTGTAAAATGATGCATAAGTGTTACTTTTAAAAGCGAAGCACAAACAGTGTCAAATGATGTGAATGTCATTCACTCACCCTGCTGAAGCTTTGTTGATGGTATCGCTTCCCTCGACCGCTTCTTCAGCATCCTCAAGTTCCTCGTCCATGGCACTCTTTCCTTCTCCATCCGACTCGAATGCTTCACTCAAAATCTTTACTCCGAAATAGGTGAACGCTAAGACAGCAGCTACATCATCCAAGGGGATACCATTTGCAAGCTCAGAAGGGACTGCATGAAAGACCTGTCCGATGACAACCGAAATCACTGTCATGACCGCGAGAGCTCCGAGTGAGCCCACGAAGGATATGACACGAGAAAGCTTAGCCGCCAAAAGAGCCGCAACAAAGAATGTCTTATCTCCAATCTCACTCAAAAACACAAGGCTAAATGCCTGATAAAACCCCGAATCTGCCAAACTTGTCAACCATGCAGAGTAAGAGACAGATGCAGTTGCAATGGGTATTGATATGGCATTAGAGGCGACGGGTAGAGCGAGTACTGTTAGTGCCGCCAAGGCTGCGGACGGTACAAAGATGCCAAATTTATTCCGATGACCCGTGATGCGTTTTTCGGATGGAGGCACGAATCGTCTGATTTCAAGGTTTACGTTGGGCGCAACAGGTGCCATCGTATCGTCATGCGCCCTATGAGGCGTCAAACTTGCAACGAGTGGTCCGCGAACGCCAGGCGCTAGTCGGATCGGCTGCGATGGAGACCTACGAAAAGTAATATCAACGCACCAGTGTGAGGCAAGTTAATCGGCCATCTAATCGCTAGAACAAAACAAAAATAGACATCACGTGCGACATACCCTACAAATCCATTAGAGATCTGAACGCAAAGGCTGACAAAAAATAGCCCCACTAACGTGAACATTGCCATGGTGATCAATGTTTTCTCCTTTAATCAATTCACCGCAGCTGACGAGAGTTTGCGAGTATCGTATGGTAGAGTCAGCGTTGATGTTGAGTGAAGATCAAGGCACTGAGTGGCCGCAAATGAGTCCGATCCCGACGATACTACAAGATCTATCAGTTCCCGCTCTTTTTGTGACACCGTGACACAACACTCTCGCGAGTACGTCAGCGAGGTTTGTCTATTTAAGTCAAGATTAGATCTAAATATATAAATATATATCTAAATAGTAAGGAGTTCGGATGATTCTCCAACATCACCATGGATTCTGCAGAATCAAAACCAAAATACTAGGAGTGACGAGAATCGATAATGACGTCGCCCGGCGGAGAGGCCAGCGGATCGAAGGGGAGCCCGCATTTTCTGCTCCGCACAACTAGGTAGAGAGATAAAACAACACACGAAGGGAACCTTTTGGATATCAACAAAACCGGTGATTGTTGCCTTCTCCGCTTCTCCTTCGAGGTGACATCGACAAACTACGTAATAAGACTAGAGAGACGACATCGACGCTCTACGGCTGTGCCCCTCATCTTCTCTCTCTCTATCACCGCCGGTTCATAATTTCACCTCATTTCCACAAAACGATGATCTTCGCTCGATATGCCGTTGCCCTGGCGCTTTGCGCGTCAACCTCGACCGCTTTCATGTGAGTTTGTTTGTGGGGTAACAACGATGGCTGTGAATTAATTGACGGCAAATGTACTCAATTTCACAGCGCGAAATCACCATATTCTTATTTTCATTTCCATTCGCAGCGCCCCCAAAATTTCTGGTCATGGTGTACAAGTTGTCTCCTCCTCCGAGCGAGTGGTTTCTCCGTTGATGACATCCACCCTCTCCAAGCCCGAGGTGAGTTGCAATGACGGATAATCAAACACAATCCTGACGTTTTGTGCTACCATCAGCATTTGTATTCAACGCCTTTTTTCGCCTCCACAATCGTAGACCGAAACGCCGGAGCCCAGCGTCATGCGCCCCCCGATCAATCTCAAATGGGACAAAATCGCCGAGCAGGTAAGTTAAACTCATCACCAAATGGATGCTTCGGCCGTCTCCTATAATAATGGCACCTTCCCTGACATTTTAATCGATGGTCTCAATTCGATTTGCCCGCCAACATAGCTCGTCGACGTATTTGGATACTCCCAAACCGAGGTTGACATGTACGCTGGAGAAGTGGAGAACAGCAAAGAGACGCTCATGCAGATTTACAAAGCCCTCCAGTTGAACCGAGGATTCGAGAACGCCTGCAACCAACAGTACATGCAAGGCAAAATTAGGGGATTCATGCACCTTGACAACGGACAGGAATCCATCCCCGCGCTCATAGACTACGCCATCAAAAACGGCGACAAGAAGTACTCCTATTACCGCGAGCACACCCATGCCCTCGCCAGCGGTGTCGACGCCGGTGCGATCATGGCTGAGCTTTTCATGAAGGAGACGGGAACCTGCAAGGGAGCTGGCGGATCCATGCACATTTTCGACAAGTCTACTTACTTCCAGGGCGGATGGGCACTTGTTTCGGAGCAGCTTCCGTACGCTGCGGGTGCAGCCAAGAGCATCTTGCTGGACCGAAAATTGGGCATCTCCGACAATGAAAAATATGAGAAGCATGACGTCGCCCCGCCTGCGGATGATGACAGAATCTCGATTGTGTTCGTCGGCGAAGGCGGCGCCCAGAACGGTCGTACGGCAGAACTCCTCAACTCGGCTGCGAAGGATAATCTCCCTATTCTCCTAGTTGTGATTGATAACGGACGCGCCATCAACACGTACACTGGGGATGTTGCTACCAATGGAGATGTGTACAAACAAGGGATTCACTATGGCGTTCCTGGTCTTCTCGTCGATGGGCAGGATGCTGCTGATGTGGCCAAGGGAGGAAAGGCTGTGATTGACTATGTCAGGAGTGGCAAGGGGCCTGCTATCCTTCAAGTCCATACTTATCGTTTCAACGGTCATTCTCCCGCAGATCCTGAGCACGAGCGTGGGCGCAAGGATGAGAAGGCTTGGGCAAGAGTTGAGCAGGATCCTATCAAGATATTCGAAGACAAATACACCGCCAATGGAGTGTTCACCGAAGACGAACTTAAAGAGATGAAGAAGCTGGTCTTGGCCGATGTCAAGGCAGCTGTGAAGTTTGCCGACGAATCCCCCATGCCTCCTGTGGAGCTCGCGAAGCAGCTCGAGTATCCTGATGCCCCAGACACGGATTACAACCTCAAGCCTGCTCCTGCATTCGCCGACTCCGTGAACGCCCGTACCATTTCGCCCGATAAAATGGCGACCATCACTGCCCACATTGAGATGCTTCGCAATAAGGCCAAGGCAGGTGACATTTCGATTGGTGATGCCATCAACCTTGCCATTCATGAGGAGATGCTCCGTGATCCCACCACCACCATCCATGCGGAGGATCTCCAGGCTGGGTCGTCCTATGACATCCCCAAGCTCACACAGCAGACCTATGGTCAGATCCGTGCCGCTGACGAGATTATTGACGAAGGCCATTTCATTGGCAAGGCCCTAGGAGAGGGCATGAACGGATACCGCCCGATTGTTGAGCTTATGAACACGAACTTCGGCATTTTTGGTATGGCCGAGCTTAGTTCCGCTGGTAATACCTACGCCACAACGGGTGGTCAGTTCGACATGCCCATGACCATCGTTGGCGCTGGAGGTACTGCCCCGAACCAATCACTCGGCGCCGAACACAGCCAGCCATTCCATGCTTATGTCATGGGCATCCCAGGATTGAAGATCTGCACTGCTGCCTCACCTGATGCCGCGTACGGTATTATGAAGAGTATGATCCGTGACAATGGACCGTGCTTCCTGTTCGCGCCGGTTAAGATGATGAAGGAGGCCAAGGGGACAGTTGAACTCGACGTCTGCGCTCCCATGAACAAGGGTAAATTGTTGCACAAGGCTTCCGACGCAAGTGTGGCCGCCGGCAAGGCCGTCACTGTCCTCACCTACCTCCACGGCGTGAAAGAGGCCCAGCTTGTAACGGAAGAAATCATGGAGGAGGGATTTGACATTGATCTTATTGAATTGAGGAGCCTGAAGCCGCTCGATATGGACACCATACGTACGAGTTTAGAACGCACTCACAAGGTCGCCATCCTCGATGAGAGCACCCTCACTGGAGGTGTTGGCGCGACAATCAGCGCCAGAATATCGGAGGAGCTCTTCGACTTACTCGATGCACCCGTGAGGCGTCTTTGCATGGATGACGCACCAGTGCCCTATGCATCCAGCATGGAGGTTGCTGTCGTCAAGCGTGGAAGTGACCTCGTGAAAGGGGTGTTCGACCTCATCACTAAGAAGTATTAAGGGTGTTCAAATGCACACCAAAGGAAATGATGAAAGTGCCGCCTTTATGTCTCGATGAAAAAGAAGGGGAGTGAACATATTTATAAGAACGTAAATTAGTCTTTTGCTATCGATGTTATTGTTTTAGCTGCTGGTATATGATTATGATACCATAGTAGCCTCTCTAGAGAGAGAAACGCATTATCCATAACCAAAAGTGTCCAAGAGTAGCGGATCCAAGATGTCCATCGCGATTCGAACCTCCTCTTCCGAATACGCATCTTTCGGATTGCCGCTCCCGTACTTCGCCCACGAGTCTATCAGCCCATTCCGCTGCGCACCATGCGCCGGTCCGGTCTTGGCGCTGCGCACGACGTAGTGGAACGTCCCGTCGTCGGCGACGTCCTTGTCGTCCTCGCGATGGCCGAGCACGCCCCCGGCGCAAGCGCACACCTGCCTCGTGACCTCGTACGGGAAGAAGATGACGTCCTCGAATCTCACGATCAAGCGGGGGAACGGCGCTTTCGTACTCCTCTTGCCGCTGTCGACGGCGGTGGTGCCGTTCGTCGCATTGCCAAAATAATAGTATTCGCCGTACCAATCGTTCCACAGATGCCCCAACGAACGATGGTGGGATTTTCCTGCTCCGTATTTGACATCCACGGGATTGTATCCCCCCCCCCCGACTTCGTCACCTCCGCCCTCCCCCCCCATCGTTCTGAGTTGCGGACACGTCCCCCCGTCGTCCTGCACCCCCCTCCACGTCGCCGTGTAGGGATTGCGACACATGGACTTCATCCAGCCGTACGGATTCCGTATTAACACCACCGGCAACACCTCGTCTATCGAGTACTTCGCGTTCTTGTACTTCGAGTAATTCCCCCGGTACGACGCCGGCGTGTGTTTCCCCCACGGCACCTCCCACTCGTTCCCGTGACCACGCTTGGCGTTCCCCCGGAACTTCTCTACGCGATGGGGATTCTGACAGTTGTACTCCAGCAGTACGCTAAGGTAGTTCGTCCCGGTGTTGAATATCCCCGCCGGCGCTATCCGTCGTTGGGAGGGATCGGCGGACGTCGCCCCCCGGAATTCCTCGCATGTTTCCAGCCCGTGAATTATCGGAGAGGCGGCGGCATGTGCATCGCCGTCGTTTCCTCCTCCATCGCGATCGTGTCCACTATTCGCGCGTCGGATGTTACGAACGATCGTTTCCCACGCGGGTATCGTCGCCCAATAGTCGGCATCCACCCGGGTGACGTTCCTCGTTTGCAGGATGGCCCACAGTCGCTCTTTCCCCCGCAACGTCCCGTCGATTAAGTTGGGCGTGATCATTCCGTCGGACGACGACGACGACGACGATCGATCGTTGTTGATGCCCCCTCCTCGGATCGTCGTCGTCGAGTTCGATCCAACCTCCGCGTCCCCGCTCGACGACACGTTCGCATCGTCGAGCGGCGCGGCCGCACCGTCGCCGCCCGCAACTTTGCCGTAGTCGTCCCCCCGGCGCATCATCATGGACAGCGAGTCGTCCAACCGGTGGACGGTCGATATTTGCGACCCCATGTACAAGGTGATCACGATCACCGTGCACAATGCCTTGAGGATGAAGAAGGTCAGACAGGCAATCAAGCGTTTTCTCGTCAGTCTTCGTAGGGAGGACGATATGATGCCCCTGGCCGTGGATGGCATGATGCGATAATTCTGCGATGCACTAATCCGAGGCGATTCACTCTCGTTCGAACGCCCCAACCTCAAGCCACAGGCACCACCAATCCCCAGCGTCGGGT
>JALLOS010000747.1:0-10335 GCA_036939435.1 Stephanodiscus minutulus
CTCGTCGGACCAGCAATAGACAAGGTCCGAATCCCATGGTTATCTTTCCATTAAATATAACAACATCTTTCTGTTGCTTAGTTTAGTGCCGCTAGGCTGCATTTGACATCACCCGCCGCGACGTTGCCATCATCGCCGCCCGTCGCGCTGTTGCCATCGACCTCGCTGTCATCGTCGTCCGCCGACATCGTTGTCGCCATTGTCGTCGTCATCATCATTGTATCCCATCGCCCGTCGCGCCATCACCGTTGTCGTCGTTGTTGTCGTCGTTGTCGTCGTCGTTGTCGTCGTTGTCGTCATTGCGTTATCGTCATCGTCGTTGTCGTCCTCGTCGTCGCCCATCGCCATTGTCATCGTCGTCGTATCCCGTCGCGCCGCTGCCCATCGCGCCGTCGCCATTGCCATCGTCATCGTCGTCCCCATCGTTGTCGTCGCGCTGTTGCCATCATCGTCGACAATGGCAAGACGCCTGTGCATCGGCAACAGCAACGACACCATCGCGACGAGGAGGTTGCCATACCTCTCTACCTAAAAGTGTTGTCCTCCTTTTTGTTGTACCGGTGCATTTGCGTAATAGTCCTTTTTGTCCAACTTATATGATGTGTATCTCCATAACTATTAGATTATGATTTGATATGCAAAAAAACCCAAATGGGGTCTAGTTTTATTAGTGTTGGGTCCGGATGGCCATCTCATTTGTTGTACTGGTCACTTTAGTGTCATGCGGAAATGAGGCAAAAAAGATGAGTGCCAAGGTCTGATTTATTATTAAATATAGTATTTGTTATCTTCTTGTTGATTCCCTTGTTGTCCCTGCCACCTGCGGCACCATAGCTGATTGCCTTCGCATCCTTGTTGCCTCAACGTTGCCTTGTAGTCGCCTCGCTGTTGCCTCGCCGTCTCCTCGCCGTCACCTCACGAACGCCTCACCTTCGCCTCACCCTCCTTTTCCCCTGGCATCGCCATCATCACATCTGCCATTGCCGTCCCACGAGGAGCGACGGCGACTGTGATCACCATCGGTGTCGTAGGTTGTTATCCCTATCGGTGCTGCTGCCACCACCAACACCGTACTCCCGCTGCCGTCTCTGCTGCCTCTGTTGCAGCTGTCCAGATGTGTCCGTCGTGGTGGATGCTCCGGCAGCACCGCCGCTCCCCCCGTTATTCGTGACGGACCCGACAACCGGACGAATAAGACTCGCTACGGTACCGCGTCAGCGGCGGCGTCGGCGGTGACGGAGGCAACGGAGGAGGAGTATTACGACGGATGTGACGGTGCAGACCCCGCATAGACAACGCCCTCCTCAGCTGGGATCCTCCACCGCTTGATCGTCACAACGACGGTGGGCACCACGGCGACGGCGGTGGGGAGGACGGCGACCGCGACGATGTTGATGCCCGCGATGGATGTCGACGCGGTTCATTGGGCGGGAGGATTGGGAGGGCGACAACGGCAACAGCGTCGCAATGGAGAACAACAACGACAACGACATTGACGCGGAAGCGGGGGTCGCGCTACGTCAACTTTGAGAGGGGCATTTTTGAAGGACGACACCAACAACGACAATGACAGAGACAAGTAGGAACGACGAGCATGACATAGACCTCATGGGGCAGTGTTTGGGACGCTCTACCCGCCGGAAGACAAGGCTCGCCCGCAGGGTCGTCGTTGACGACGTTGTCTGACGGCTCGCCCGAAGGGCCAATTGTCGGCGACAACCGCGGCAAGGGCAGGCGGGGCGGATCCGTCGCAGACGAAACAACCACAGACAGGGCAAGGACGACGGCAATGACGGAGCAGGGGATACATAGGTGACGACAACGCCTACACACACAACAATACGTAGACAATAACATAACATGCTCTAATATAAAATAAAAGCACATCATATGCCTAATATTTTGCAACTAATGTCGCACTGTGGAAGCCACGCGAGGGCACAACAATTTATGAATAGTCATGATATTCATGGATTAGATGTGTCAAGGTGAGGGGAGAATGGCCCAAATGGTCCACAAGGACTGCATCACCATGCTAACCCCATTGCTAGCCACAAGCACACAAAACATGAATGAGACGAGTAATTCTAATACCAAGAGCTTGTAGGAATACGTAGAGCTAATTCTATCACAACCTGCTCCTGTTGTACCTGAACACATTTTTTTGTTCCGAGATAAGGAGATAAACACTAGAGTAGAGTACTACAGTACTTAACACCTCAGTCCGTTCTGGCAGAAACAAAACACTCAAGCTCAGAACGCTTTCGGGTAGCTGAACACACAGCTCACAAACATCCCAACCACGATGGAGCCATTTCCCCCTCCAGCAACATGATTTGTTGGCCGAGCGTACCCCACCCCTCTGGGCGCCTCTGCGGAAGGGGTTGGGCAAGGTTGCCTTCAACTTGGCTGGCAATGTCGGCAAATATGTCTGTCAGCTACCCCCCTCAAGCGACAGACATTTTTGTCTGTCGCCGACATGTCGGAAATGTCGTCCCAACACGTCGGCGTCATTCTGTTATGTCGGCCATTTGTTTGGCTGTCGGCGTCGTGTCGGTGAAACCTGTTGCCGATACACACTCCTAAATGTACGTAGGAATCAGTACTGATGAGGTAGTCACAACATATGAAGTTAAGAAAAATTGGCATCCTCTCAGATTTAGCATCCACTCGCAAGTACTTACTCTAAGTAAGTCAAAATAAGTCCAAGAAGTGGAAACTGGAAACGTTTCAGCTTGGTGATGTGGTCGGTATGCTGCTGGGCAGGCAGAGAATGCAACAGCCAACCTTCAACGGGAGCGGCAAAGGCGTTTGATGCTCAATAAAATAGCGACAGACAGCGGCTGGTGATGGTCAGCAAAAGGGGATGGCGGCCCGGCGGCGAAAGTGTCGACGATCGCACGATGGTGGATGCTCATAAATTCGGACGGCAGATGACGCAGCAGGCAAGGGGCGACAGATGACACAACAATCAACCATCGACAGGAAAGTTGGAGGGGCAATGACGTTGGCAAAGGCTGCAGCAATGGTGACGACGGAGGCAAGGGTAAGGGCGTGGTGGCGGCAGCATTGATGGCAGCGGTGGCGGTGGTGGCAGCAACGGGCGGTCGGCAACCATCCTGTCGTCATTGTTAACGGCGTGGCAAAGACGTCATCGCTGCTGCCGCCATTGACCGTTGCTGCAGTCGACAATGATTGTCATTGCCACCGTCGACGACAACAAACAACAACTGCTGGCTTTTGGCGGTTGTCGTCGTCGACATTGGCAGTGGCGATGGCAGTCATCGACGGCAGCGATAGCGGTCGTCGTTGACGTCAATGACCGCACGACGGGGGGGGGCTGACAAATTTGGACGGCGGACAATGCAGCAGGCAAGGAGCAACAGAGGACACAACAACCAACCATCAACAGGAGCATTGGAGGTGCAATGACGTTGGCAAAGGCTGCAGCAATGGTGACGGTGGAGGCAATGGTGAGGGTGTGGTGGCGGCGGCATCGGCGGCGGCGGCAGCGGCGGTGGCGGCGGCGACAGCGGCAACAACGACAGCGGTGATAGCAGCTGAGAGGGCAAGGACGGCAACAATGGCTGCAGCAAATGCAATGGTGACGGCAGCAGCGATAGCGGTGGCCGCGATGATGTTGACGGCCGCTGCAAAGGCTGCGTTGAAATGGCTGTCATCGTCTTCAGAGGCGGCGGCGGTCGTGCGGCGATGTCGGTCAATGGTGGTGGTGGTGATAGTGTCTTTGCCGTGGCAATGACGTCTTCTGGCCGTCCTTGTCTTTGACTGCGGCAGCGGGCAATGGCGACGGCAGCAATGAGCAAGGCCAGCAAGGAGGCGAGGGTGAGGGCGAGGATGGGGCATTGTTGACGGCGCCCTGTCGTCCCCCACCACATCCGCCCCAAGGATCTCAAGGTGGTGCCTGACGCAGTCGTCTTACCGGTTCTGGACATCAAGGTACCGGACATGCCATTCTTCTCGATGCCGAAGCTCGGCATGCCCAAGACTGATCTTCCCTCCCCCCCAACATTCAACGTCCCCACGCATCCCCCTTCCAAACACGTGGCGTCGTTGTCATCGTCGGTTCCAGAGTTCAAGGTCCCGGACGCAGCCCCCAAGTTCGACATGCCTAAGGTCAACGATCCGATGTTCTTGATGCCAAAAAATTGACATACCCAACATGCCCACATTTGCTCTCCAATGACACACTTTAAATCTTTCCATAAACGAAAGTTAGCGTTTACAATTTGTAAGACTAATGAGAAAGCGATATCGCTACAATTTTTGGGAAGTTCTCTATCCCATGGCTGTATAGAGTTAAACAAGCACATCATTGCACCCGTTGCAACTCAACGAGAATATATTCTGAAGCAGCCTTTGGTGGCAGCTGTGGCTGTGGCGTTGCCATCACCCGTAGATGGCAACGAAGACCTCCGATTGAAATTCTCTCTCACCAACAATGGTGCTTTAGCAGCCGAAGAAGTTGGCAGGGCCGTTTTGGCGGCGGTGGCAGATGCTGCGTGCAACGAAGACATACTCATCAGTACTTATTGTAGTGCTCTGACCATGTCATGAACACTTATTGTTCTGACATATTTTTGCTCACTTGGCCTGTTTCCTGTCGTAACACCACATGTGAGAATACTGCTGTTCATTTGCCCATACGAGACCAGTTCACTTTTTCAAACACGACCCCTGACTGTGTTTGTACTTTTATAACACGTCCCCTGTCTTTATTGTTTTTTTTTCAGACACCTGAGGTCACCATCGTCATATCCCCTTTTTCGGCCGTTTTTTTTTTATCGCCGAGATTTTAGCAAATGTGGTCATATTCACCTGAGTTTCTCGATGCCTTTCCATACACCGTAACTTCTCCGATAGTACTGGTACCGTACAACCCCTGTTTATTTTTGCATTTATAATACGTCCCCTTCACAATTATAATGTTCAAATATGTCACCCGATACATTTTGTTCTTTAATTTCGCCCCTGACGTGATCTGCTTTTTCAAACACGACACCTGACTGATTCAATTATTTACACACGGCCCCTGGCTGTATCTGACATACTCAATCACGTCACCTAGTATTTTTATTTTTATGCATACGCCTCTAACTGTTATTTTTGTTCAATTACATCCCCGTGTCTTTTTAGTTATTACAGTACGACCCCAATTTGATTTACTTCTTCAAATAAGTGTGTTGAAGAATATCTTTTTCTTGAAACACGACACAATGTAAAGAACACCATTGAATACACATGCACCTCCATAATCCAACTGATAATCATCCGCCAACCTCTTTGCCGCTGCCCCTATCCCACATGGCAAAACCTTCTAGAGATCCCTTCTCGCCTCTCGTCCCAATGAAGAAGAAGAAGAAGGTGAAGAAGGCAGTGGTAGTACCTGCGGTGGTAGTACCCGCGGCTCTTGGTACCCAGAAGAAGAAGAAGACCACGACCGCTTCTGCCAAGCAGAATCTTGAATTGTTGTCCAACCTAGACGAGGAATCAATCTTTCCGCGCAAAGCCCTCACTGAGGATATGCCATCTTACGTCCCCTACGGCAATCAAAATACTTCTCGCTCGACTAGGGCTGTCTTTAGGCAGCCACCCGCTCTACTTTATCTTCCATTGCTTCCTCCAATTGCCGATGACGATTGTAACCCTCTCAATCACAACTCCCCGCACAAAGACCCTCCTGCGGAATTTGTTGAGGAGGCAGCAAGTGGGGCAGATCTATCCGATGCAATGGAGGACGAAGGAGGAACTCATTTTAGGCGGCAAGTTTCCCGACCTAGTTGGGGGGAAGAGATCTGGTCTCGATGACCATGGCTATTCTTCCGTTGACGATAATGAGGACTACAACAACGGAATGGAGGAGGAAGCTTGCCGGATTGAGTACTCCGACAGCAACAAGGTCCATCATGCTCGTCGTCAGACAAACTTCATTCCTGGTGGGCCCAAACCACCTCCCTACGATGGGATGAGTGCGACGGAGATGGTCTTTGCGAAAAGTGAGTTTAAGAATGTGCGCAAAAAATACACCGATGGGCTGCGAATGGAGCGTTTGAAGGAGAATAATGAAGAGTACGAACTGGAATCCTTCTCTGGTCGTTTAGCCCTTGTCCTCCGACCGATGACTGACGTTCAAAAGGGTCGCCTTGAGGTAGTTGTGATTTTTTCTGCCTCATCCACATGAACTGATGTCCAACTGATCCCCTCAATACATCAAGGTCACGCAAAAACATCAAGATGCGGTCCTTCTACCGCAAATTAAACAGGTGGAGGTTCAGCATGTTGCGCAAAAATGCAAATAATCACTACAATGTATAGCATCATCCCGCTTTAACTGTCCTGCTGCTATGGCCGCTTTGAACAAATCCTTGGAAACGGGTGAAGTTGTTATGTTTTTTAATATGGGCAGCTCATCAATATGCCAGAAGCAAAGGGGGGAAGACGCAACCGACGAGGGGGGAACTAGTGTTGAAGATGATGACGTTGCCACTCAGCCTAGTTTGGGGAGTGGTGATTTTTACTTTTATGACAAACACTCTCTCTGTCCGCTCGGCTTCAGTAAAAAAAGCTCGTTAGGAAAGACTGGCGAGTCGAACACAGCCTCCATGCCTACTATAATGCCATCGATGAATTACCCATCGAGAATCGAACAGAAGGGGAGGGGGCTACCTCATAGCTTTATCACGCCTAGGACCAAACAACAGCGTGGTTTTGCACACAACCACTCTTTGACTTTGACTGGTCTCATTAGTACTCAATATAAGAAGACTTCTATTGGTCAAGGAACTGTAAATGCCACCTTTGATCCAATTTTCGATCCTATACAGTGGTCTTCGCAGAGCAGATTAGAACCAAGCCCCAACATCTTCGCTATGAGTACCCAAGAAATTTTGAATCATGCTAGTCCCAGCATATTCGCTGCAAGTGCCGAAGGAATGTCGAGTCGTGCTAGTTCCAACATCTTTGCTACTGGTGCCCAAGAAATGATGACTCGAACTAGCCCCAACTTCTTCGCTACGAGTGCACAAGTAGTCTTGACTCAAGTTAGCTCCAGTGCCCAAGCCTCTCCCTCGAAGTCGACTAACCTTGGCAGCACCACTGGCTTGTGTAACCACCCTTCAATTGCAACCTCTGAAGTGTCTTCCACAAACAGAAGACAGCTCCTGCAATGTAAAATGACAAGACAAGAAGATAATGAGCTAGCCATCTTTTTAGGGATTTTCGCCATGTCGCTGCCACCGCCCAATATTGGTGAAGATTCTGCGGGGGAGCCAGATCCGTTTGCCCCGGAATTTCACAGAAACGATTTGTGACAGAATTGCACATCTCTTGTTTCAAATCCAACCGTTTGTCTTTACAATCCCTCAACATTTATCCACAGAAAAAAATCCGAAATACGTAAGGACATGTGTGTAATCTTCGTTGAGCCAGGAGGATCTCAGCTGATCAAGATTCAATACCAGCAAAAGAGACTACGATATCACAGAGACCCTGGTGATGGGTCTGAAATATTTGCAGTTGTCTAAAGTGTGCATGAATAAAAATTAGATCATTAGTAACACTATAGGAATTTGCATACTTAGCTATCCCCGAGCTGCTGCAAACCAAACTACCTGACTTTCTCCATTGTCTTCCGCGTCATCAGCTTGGGATGGAGGCACCGCATCGGACGAATAATCTCCATAACCCTTCTTAGTATTCAGTGAAATGTCGCCTATGTCTGCATTAGCAAGAATCGTAAATTGAGTTTCTATTTCGGGAGGACTCATCGCTGAAATCTCATCTTCCTCTCGTATTTCCGGCTGTTGTTTATAGGGGGGAGGCAGAAGCAGCAATGGTGACTGCGATGTGCCCTGGGCCTTGCTACGATGGCGGCGACAGGGGATTGATCCGATGATGCTCGTCCTCGTGGCATTATTTGAATTCATGCGTCGTTTGGCAATGGGCTCCTCGAGTGTTCGGAGTGCAAAAAGTAGTCGCTTATTGCTGCTGGTGCTGTGCGGATCATCATCCTCATCACGTGATGAGGATTGACCTGGACAATCATCGTCATCTTTTGGCATGGATCGCGGTGGGGGAGGGGTATTGACTTGTGTGTTACAACGACGATAAGAGGAGGAGGATAACTCTTGTGTTGGCAAGGAATCATTTTCCGCCGTAGCGCGTTTCCCCTCCTCCTTTGCCCCACTCCCACCATCCATAGTAATAATTTGATTGACTCCAGGTGGTAGTACGCTCTTAAGCGTCTTCGGACGTTTCGTCGCTGATTGGCCAGCCCCGTCTTCTACTACTTCTTCGCCGCCGCTACCATCATCATTCAATGATGATGCCGTATCTTTCTTTTCCTCCTTCTGCGAAAATTCATCCAGAGTGCTGCGCTTCAAAAATAGTTGATTTTGCCTAATCTCCTTCACTGGCTCTGTTCTCGCTCCGGCAACAAACGAAAATCCACCTTCCGACCCTTCCTCATACCCTTGCCTGACGACATGATACAGCCAGTCTATCGACACGGCATGCAATCCCCACTCAAGCGCCTTGATATATTTCTGTCCGGTTCCCTCCTTGCAAATCAGATGAGTATTCTTACGACTAAGATTATCGGTGAAACTGGCTCCGATCTCGTTGAGCATCGATATGATGCCATATCGGGAAGAGTCCGTGAATCCGGTGACCGACATCAAGAAAGTTAGCTTCGACTTAATCACACCTCTTGCTTTCCGCCCCCCCCTTCCCGATAACGACGTAATGGGATCAGCAGGACAAGAAGACCTTGAATGTAGCAGGCGAATCGGCCAAGTCTGAGGCTGAAATAGCAATGGATACTCCTCCGGATCGTACTTGCAATCATTCCTCACGCATGCTGCGATCCAAATGGAAGACACGGGAACCACCTCGATGCCAAGAATCAACACCTCCGCAAGCAGTTTGTTCTTGCTGTAATCGGCCTGAATGTTGCTTACAACATAGTACTTCCTGCTCCGGGCGTGGGGATTTTCAGATGATGGAGTGACGGCTATCTTCGTAAGATTCTCCTTCTCTTTCATCTTCTTCTTGACTTCGTCCTTCATAATGGCCTCCCGCAAAAGAGACCTAGACATCATCGACCCGCCATTGCCGATGATGGTGGATTCCATTTCTTTGCACCCGTAGCCGAGCAGCCGCGCTCCTTCACTGTGGTTCGCGGGCGAAGGCACGATCAAAAATACATCCCCACGAAAGATGAGAGACAAAGAAGTAGAAGCAGCAGTAAGTGACTTCTTCGGCTGTTCCTCCTTCTCCTTTGTTCTTGAATTACTCGATTTATTTTTTCTTCCTCCGGTGATCGCGGCCATGGAAATAACACCCTTCGCGGTATTATTAGCACTCCCTCCTCCTCCTCCTCCTCCTCCTCCTCCACTGGTTTCGCCTTTTGATATTTGGTGCCGTTTTTGCGAGTTCCTCAAACTTCGAGGCGGCGGCGGTCGTGGTTCTGGGGGGAATGAAGGGAGGGGGACACCACACCCGCTACTGCCATAATCATTCGCGGCGTGGTCATTCGTCGCTTTCCGTTGTTGATGATTTAAGGAGGAGGAGTAGGAATGATAGACGGATGCCAATACCCAGTCGACGTCGACGCATACGGGTCCGTTGGGATGCTCTCGGCAGAAATACCTCACGTCGTCCCTATTTCATGCGCGACAGTGCAGCGGGAGTAAAAAGGCGAGATAAACGAAGTGAGTGCGCATGAAGATATGAAGCAAAAAAGGTAAAAATCATCCGAACGCGCTCCCTTACCACATCGCCTTACGCCTCGAATAGGAATCGACATTTTCATTCTCCTCCTCGCCGTTGCAATCATCGTCCAAGAACAGGACCACCATCGAAATCCACTCGTTGGGTTCGTAGTATATGGTCCCGCCGGCATTGCGCACGAGTTGGGACACCTTACCCCTCAGCGCTTGACGACGACGACGACGACGACGACCGCGGAGGAGACCTGCATTGCCAGTGGCGATGTCGCGGCCGTTGCTGTTGTTGGTGCCGTTGCTGTTGTTGTTTTCGGCATCGTTGCCGCGACCGCCGCCGCCACCGCCGCCGCCCCCGACGTCATCTCCCCACCAATAGCGATCGTCGTCGTCGTCGTCTCCGTCGTCGTCGAATCCCACCAGCAGGAAGCCCTGGCCCGCGAACGCTCCCGCGCCGTCGGCGGCGGTCGCGCGGCGATGGCGACGTCGCCGTCGCCGCTGCTCCCGAATCGCGCCATCGCACCGTTCCGCCAGGGGGGGGGTGGGCGCGATTCGGGAGCAGCGGCGACGGCGACGTCGCCATCGCCGCGCGACC
>JALLOS010000748.1:0-10985 GCA_036939435.1 Stephanodiscus minutulus
CCAGCCTCAAACATTACATACAGTGACATCATTTTCACTCCACAAGATTCCCAAATCTGGGGTCAACTTGGCCTATGGAATGGTATACACATGCACCCATATGTCTACTATGAGACAGCATACCAATTGCTTAAACACCTCATATGACTAGCTAATATGGATGTGGAAAGCAGTCTGAGGTGGATATCAACCTCAACCATGATGTTATGACATCAGGTATGGTGCAAGCCTGTCTGGCTCACTTTGTGACACCTTCACTCCTAATCCCGCCCTTTTTATTTACCTATAACGTAGGTAAAACACTTCCGACTCACGAGTCATGAGTCAAAAACTATTACACAAAAAGCACAAAGACCTAACAAACACCATCACCATGATGTTGATGGAGTCGCCAACCCCTCCAGCGGTGTGGATTTGATGAATCCATGCCCCTGGAGGGGCGGGTGTGGCCTTCCACAATTTTTTTCCTATACCGATATCAAAGGATTTAAATAGATTCATTAAATGTAAGTAGTTATTGATTTATTTCTATTGACCACTATGTTTTATTGAATTCGGCTCGCCCGCCAGCAACAATGGTGGCCGAAATGGCATCCCTCGTCGTCGGTGGCGGCCAATAAGATACAAATAGACTACTAATGACACCTATTAGATTAACTTGTTAACTTGACATTAATTTAAATGGACCATAACATGGTTCTTAGCTACGATTACAGCAATCGAAATAGGCGGCGGCGGCGAACAAATGCACCTCTGTCGCTGGCTATTTCGATAGCCATGGCGGTGCGATGGTGCGATACTGCGCGCATCGCCCAATGGAGGAGATCCAGGGCTTTAATAAAAGCCACTAAATGCCACCATCGGGCGACTACTCGCTCCGTATTGCCCCGGCGGCCACCAGGGCGACAGCAAACGTTACAACGATGCAACATGTACCCACTTTGCTGGCCATTTTGATGGCCGTGGCGATGCGACGGTACGATACCGAGCATATCGCCCGATGGAGGAGGTTCGTGGCTTTCACAAAAGCCACTAAACGCCATCATCTGGTGAGCACTAGCTCCGATATTACAAAACCGGACACGCCAACGCCGGTTGATTCCTACATTTCATCGTGAAAAAGGGCTCGAGTTGACATGTTAGCCCCTAATAACAATAGGGGTGGGACATATCGAACTGATGAGAAGCACCTAAATAATATGTCAGAATACTTTGTTGGGGTGGTTAATACAGCTATATCGTTTTGTATTACGTATCATTAACCATTATCTCCTTAAATATTTATAAATTGGACATCAAAAAACTCATAAAATGTACGTTTACGAGTTTTTGACCCACCCAGGCTTGCACCATACCTGTTTTGAATAATCTTGTCAATTACAATGACACTTTGTTCGTGATATCTGCAAATGTTCTTGGTAAGCAGGAGGTTGCATCAGTGATACAAATAGGACGCATCAAAACAAAGGGATTGTGCACTTAAATCCTCATTTTGTAATGAAGAGGAAGTGACATTTGATCCTGTCCATGATAGCAGTGGAAACTTCCTATCATTTACTGTTGTGACAATGACAAGTGATTTCAGGCTTGGCACAACATCTTCTTTGTATGGCAGTCAAACTTTAAAATAGGTCAGACATAGGTTAGGTCGGCAATGGTTTTGACTCATCTGACCTAACATAGGTTAGGTCAGAGCCAATGTCACCAATCTGACTTAACATAGGTCACTTTGGCCAAAACATAGGTCTAAGCTAGGCCGGCCTAGTATTTCGAATTAGGTTGACCTAATAATTTGAGTTAGGTTGGCCTAAATTTTTCTCTTGCTACTAACAGTGCACAAAGGTTAAATTGGGGCCTCTAGCTCTAGACCACATTAACATTACTCTAGATGAATGTAAATTTTCTTTCCTAATAAATTTAGTAACGTAGTCCTGTCGCATAGTATGTTTGCTGATTGTTGTTTGCTTTAAAGCTGGGAGTGACACCCCTTGGTGACCGTAGGATGATGACACCTGCAATGATTGATTACTGTGTGAATTTGCATGTTGGAGGAATTGTCACCTCCCACTCCTCTTCCTCCCATTCCACCACTGTCGCCGCGCCCCATCCTACACGTGGCAAGCGTAGCACTTAGCCCAATTTGTTCTGCCACCATCCTGAAAAGGATACCGCATCCCATGGCACCACACTTCTCCCAATATCAGGGCGGAAGGGGATGTCGGACCAGCTTGTTGGTGTATTGGCCGTCGTATTGGGCAGTACAGTAGCAAACAATTTTTTGTACCTACAGGGGTGGAAATACCATGGTGGTGGTGACCCCTATCTGCTTGCCATTACAACCTGATGGTGGTGAGTCCATTGCATTTGCTTTGTTTTAACATTCAAAGTGGTCGCAATGGAGATTTAGAAGCAGCCTTGAGGGTGATGGATCAGTTGGGGGTTGATATAGGGTTTCTGTTAGAAACTTAATTCATGGGGGGCATCTACACTCGGCACTTGTCGGGGTACAATGTCTTTGCCTTGACCATGACATTGTCAAGCTCAGGGAGGATTGCCATCTTCTAGAGGGGCAATATTTTGTACGAGGTCAAGGAGACGCAAATTTGAGAGCCCAATATTATTTCTCTGCATTTAATGATGGGCTCAAACTGATATTTTGTCGTGGGGTGCTACATCCCACCCTCTGACATGAAAACATTGGCATGTATTGACAAAACCTGGTGCGAGTGCCCAAAGCCAAAGGGTGCTCATTGTTGGAGGAGAAAGCTCGACAGCACCCGTCGCAGCCGCTCGTCCGTTTTAAACACACCGGCCTACCTTGACGTTAGGGGGCGTCGTCTCCGTCGAACGACGCCCGATACTCGATATCGTTGCTGTTGCAAAATGGTGATTATTTTAAGAGTGAGGGGTTGCTCGCGAGAGCTCTCTAGAAGGTCTCTCGCGATAGGTCTCGAAAGATCTCATTTTTGGATCTATCGAGGAATTTCGAATCTATAGAATCTTTTGAAATTTGAATCCGTAGAATCGTTCGAATCTAATTTGGAGACTGAATCTCCAACACTCATCCCATTTTGGTAGGTGATCTGAACCTCAATCTCCATGATCTGCGCACAGAGAGAGAGGAGACCAAGTACAACACTACACTGACACTGTGGTTTGCTCAACGTAAGATAACCAGAATTCTAGTTAACTTCCAAAAGCTTGTTGGCTGACAAGAATGGAGGTAGCATGGTAAGGACTTGTCCAAATGCACATCCACAGCATAAAAACGTTATAATTCACCTAATATGTGCTTGACATTGATGCAGGAGCCATCTTGAATGGGTCTATCCTCAAGGACAACACTACACACCCACTTTGGTTTGCTCATCGTAAGACACCCAGAATTCTAGTTACCATCCAAACGCTTGGCTGATAAGAATGGCAGTAGCATGGTAAGGACTCATCCACATGCACATCCACAGCACATGAAGATTGTAATACACCATATATGTGCTTGACATTGATGTGGGAGCCATTTTGAATGGGTCTATAGCCTCAAGGACGTGCTAAAACTCAGACTGTGGTTTGCTCCTCAGAAGACAACCAGAATTCTGAATTCCAAATGGTTTTACAATGAGAGCTGTGGTATTGTGGTAAGGACTTATCCATATACACATCCACAGGAACTGAAGGTTGTAACACACATTATATGCATTTGATATTGATGTTTGAGCCATCTTGAATGGGTCTATAGCCTCAATGACGTCACTATTCCGTGGTTTTCTCCTCAGAAGACAACCAGAATTCTAGGTACTAACTTCTAAAAGTGATAACTATGAGAGCTATGGTAATGTGGTAAGGACACATCCACAGCATATAAAGGTTGTAATTCACCTTATATGTGTTTGACATTGATGTGTGAGCCATCTTGAATGGGTCTATCCTCAAGGACAGCACCATGCTGTGCCTCAGGCTGTGGTTTGCTCCTCAGAAGACAACCAGAATTCTGAATTTCAAATGTTCTTACAATGAGAGAGCTGTGGTAGTGTGGTAAGGACTTATCCATATGCATATCCACAGCATACGAGGGTTGTGAAACATCTTTTATGTGTTTGATATTGATGTTGAAGCCATTTTGAATGGGTATATAGCCTCAATGAAATCACTATACTGTGGTTTGCTCCTCAGAAGACAACCAGAATATAGGTAACTTCTAAAAGTGATAAGAATGAGAGCCTTGGTAGCATTGTAAGGACTCATCCACATGCACATCAACAGCATATGAAGATTGTGAAACACCGTATATGTGTTTTACATTGATGTGTGAGCCATCTTGAATGGGTCTATAGCCTCAAGCTCAAGTACGGCACTACACTTTAGTTTGCTCATCACAAGACAACCATAATTCAAGGTGATTTCAATAGACATTTTTCAGAATATGAGGGGCAATTGCTTTGTTAGGACTGATCCATATGCACATCCACAGCATATGAAGATTGTGAAACACCATATTATGTGTTTGATATTGATGTGTGAGCCATCTTGAATTGTTCTATCCTCAATGACAAGACTACTACACTGTGGTTTGCTTGTCGTAAGAGTTAATTAAGAGTAAGACACCCAGAATTCTAGTTAACGTCCAAACGCTGTTGCTGTTGGCTGATAAGAATGGCAGTAGCATGGTAAGGAGTCATCCACATCATGCTCACTATTGGGGTCAAATACGATAGTTGTTGTCCCGCCAGCCCTGATTTCGAATAAAGTATGTAAATGATAAATGAGCAGTTTTTCCTAAAAAATAACATAAAACTGACGATGATCGCAAAAATCAGGGAAACTCGAATAATCCAGCCCACGCGCAGCGTCTGTCCGTTGCCTCAACCTTCTTTTTCCGCTCACACAAAAAAAAGAGGTTTTCATCCCGCCCTGCCTCCTTCCTCGCCTCCTCCCTCACACGGGTTTTCACCGCAACAATCGCAGACCAACAACTGGCCAGGGCGGAAACGGGTGCAATTCTTAGGGAGACATAACGGATACGTAGTGCTTGAATTTCCTAGCACCCGGGTCTTTCACTTCCCAGATGATGTCGAACAATTTTCAGTCCGACTCCGGTGGTCCTTCGAATGGGACGGCACAACCCCCAAACCAATATAACTACGGACAAGGCGCTACGACATCGAATAATCCATACTTCCATCTCGGCCAGGCGATGCCTTCGTATGCCAGCTGGGGGGTAGCATCGAGCTCTTATCTCGGGAACGAGTACAGTTCTCACGGGGCAGCAGGGCAAAGTGCAGCAACAGCAAGCTCAAGCAACCAATACAGCGTAGGCCCCCAGACAAATGCAAACTTTTCTCACTCATACCCCACTTTGGGAGGACAAATTTCCATTGGAAATGACCAAATGTATTCATTAGGTAATACCAGCTCAATGTCAGGCACTCAAATGCACGGGACAGGCAATGAATTCTTGTACAGCGCACTGGCATCATCGTATAGTTTCACAGCCCACGGTAGAAATTCTCAGCAAATGAACGAGTGGAGTCATCCGCAGCAACAGCATTTGCAAGAACATCGTTATCAACAGCAACTGCAACCAGCGAATTATCATCATCAACACTATCTTGGGCATTTATACAATCAAAATCCACTATCGGATCCATATCCCTACAGACCCAATTATGAATTAGAGCTACAGCGGCGTCAGCTGAACCCACCACTGCATCCTCCTCCTCCTCCTCCATGCGCGGAATATGCAGCCCCCCCAGTAGGACCTCAACACGAAAGTCTGGGGGGGGCATCTACTTCAGCCGCGAGAGAGATCCCAATATTATCCGCGACGCCTACACCTCCCGCTCCTAGTGGATCGAACGATCCAACCACCAGTGCTATAGACGCTATCAACGCACTCTCTGATCTTCAAAATCGATGGTCAGTCCCGGTGGCGGGAAAACGCAAAGATAACGAGACGAAAAATCAAAAGAGAAAGAAAAGGCGCAAAAGGGGCAACAAGAATGTCGGATCCACGTCCGAGAACCCTATCGTCTTTCGCGATGCAGAGGAATGGATCAATGTGGAAGAGAACACATCCACTGAAGGGCAGCACGAGTCTTGCCAAAAAGGATATGAACCTGCGTCGGGCGAAAGAGAAATCGATTTTCCTCCATTGATCAAGACAGATGATGATTGCTTGGCAACTCTGGAAATGTCAACGTCGGAGCTAACTACTTATGCTTCGGTGCTTAGGAGGGCGTTGGATCAGGAAGATGGCGTGATACAAGCCCCCAAAAATCAAGTGATTGAATTGTTGGATGATGATGATGTCAAAGGAGAGACGGTTATTTCTGACGAAGACCAGCACGCAAAACAGGGAAAAAAGGCTGGAACATCGGGTTCAAAGATGCGTATCAAAGAGTCCCCCACCAGCATGGACGCTGCACCTTCGTCCAATCAAGAACAGGACGGAAGCGAAAAGGAAAAACGAGCCCTGAAGCTCGCGGAGCTGAGAGCCAAGGCGAAACTTGCAAGAACGAAACTCCGTATTGCCGAACGAAAGAAAGAACAACTCAGTTCAACCAGAAACAAGATCAACGCCTCGTCGCCCATTCCTCTTCCTTATACGTCATCATCGCCTAAGAAGCATGCTGATATCACTGCACTGCGTGATGTTGGAAGCCTAGTGATCAAGGATGTTTCGCGCACCGGGCTAACCGATGAAGTCAGATTTGTGAGCAGTGTCTATAGACTCCAAGAATATGGGAAGAAAAATCAAGGCCAAGATTCGACTTACATTATTGCACAGCCTGTTCCTCTTACGAGCGAAGACAAACAAAAGAAGTCAAAGTCATTATTAGGGCAGCAGTTACAGCTGGCGAGACTCCAATTAGAGATCAAGAAGAAGGAAATTGAGAAGAGAGAGCTCGTGAAGAAGATCAAATCAAATTCAGCTGGCAGCGTCAACTCAGCGTCGAAGCAACCTGAAAAATCCGAAACTGACGGCTCGGCTGAACAACGGGTTAATGCAACTCAATCGAAAGAGCAGAGGTCAGAAGTTGGAGGAAAGGGTGTGTTAATCGCGAATCAGCTGAAGTTTGAGACTAATGGAGCGGAAGGAGGGGATGACTTGAAGCAGAACAGCTCTGAGTTGTCCGCGTTAGTGGGTGGCGCTGAATCACGTTCAAAGCTTGAGTGGTTGCGGCATCGTCAGAGGGAACTGAAACGAGAAAACGAAATCGCCAACTTGCGAAATGTAATTAAGAGGCAACAAGGTTTGATTGGGCAAGTGGGTCGAGATTTGACCGAAAGCTCCACTCATTTACAGTCTATCATTGACGAGATCAAGTCGAAGGAAGAATTGTTGGAGATTTCAGAGAAAAAGTCAAATGAAATGGACCATCGGAAAAGGATTATAGAGGGGATGGTGCTCCGTGCTACAGAGCAATTGACTGCGGCAAGGAAGGCATTGAGTGAGCGGCGACTTCTCAGTCACTGAACTGAAGGTAAGTATTTGGGTGTTGCTTTGAACCGGCTTTTTCTTGTCTGTTTTTCCTTTTCTCTGTCTTCAGCCTTTGACCTTTTGCGCCCATTCACACCCGTCCAAATCCAATAAACTAAGCGAGGTAACTCCCAGTACAAAGCATCACCTGCTAAACGAAACTTTTGTGTCCTTACTCATTTTCGAACCTTGAGCGAGCCAACCTTGTGGTGTCATGACTTTTCATACTTATCTTTCTCGTACTCTCTTTTTCGTGCAGCCTGAATGAAAACTTGTTTCGACTCGGTCCACTACTGTGTAAGTATCATGCAAATATTATACTCATTGATTTGTCTTGGTGCCAGTAAGGATTTCGAAGTAGGCAGTGAACATTGATTATGTGGATAGGCTCTTCTTCTTTTCCGTCTTGTGACTTGTGTGCAAACGGGCACGGTGCGCATCCATTTCCTCACGGTAAGGCTGGCAATTCATGGCAAATGAGTTTCACTAGAATGTTGATGATGACAAATTTTGTTGTCAAGTTACCAATAGCTCATGAAGAAATAAATCCAAAGAGAAAAATCAGTCACTACTAGAAACAACATCCTCCAGCTAACCAATCTGTAGATTGGCGATGTATTTTCTTACATCGATATAGTCTGTCGACTTGTCACATGCCCCATCGTCGCTGCTATCGTCATCACTTGTATCATCAGTATCGTCAGTCATTTCTCTGCGGCTTAAGCAACTGTTCGGCACGATCGATAACGTTGAATCTGTTTCCCAGTAGACAATGCTGAAACTCTCAGACTCGCGATAGCACATGTGAAAAGCAAGCACTTTCAGTGGCAAGACACGAACGTCCACTTGATTCATTAGTTGGACTGGAAGCCATTTGCAGTCCTCGGCATCATATGCATCCCAATTAGTTGAGTCTTCTTCGTTTTTAAAGCCACCAAGAAGAGGCAAATTTCCATGAAGCCTTTTCCTATCGCACGCAAGAGAGGTCAACATGGCGTCCATTGGAGTTGAAATGATTTCTGCTGCATCTCTTGACGATATTTCCGCTAACGTTACTTTTTCCTTACGCTTCGAGTTAGATCTACCCATACTTTTGGCGTTTTTTACGATACACGCATGCGTTGGTACGAAAGAAATACTATCATCGTCCTCCCATCGAAGAGGCACACATGGTCCCTTCACCTCAAATGATGAGTCGAAGTCAATCTCTTCCCACATTATTTCACTGCGACACAATATTTGTGCATCGTATAATTTTCCATCATTCCACAATGCCTTAACGTGTATACCAGGGGGCAGCGACGTGTCATAGTAAGCGAACTTTCTCGCCATTCGAGTGATGATGTCCGCGCATGTTATTGGGTCAAAGCACCACCCAAATGGAAGACCTCCTAGAACGGTAGTCCGTCCCAAAGTGCCAATTGGTAGCGTAACGGTCCAGCGGGCTTGTAAGATCGCATCATACAATTCAATACATGCTGTACAGGAGGTTGCAGGTGTGTTGTTGTCTTCGTTCGCAAAGCTGTCATTGCCTGAGCTATTGCTAGATGGACTAATTGATATTATTCGACCTGGATACCATCCTATTTGAGAACTCGGCGTTGCAACATTGTCAACAACAGGATTATTTTGAGAGTCTCCAATCCACTTAACAAACACGCCATCATTGGCAGTGTGACAACAGCGACGAAAAGGATCCATCCATGTCTCATTTCGTGGTATGCTTGCTGCTAAACAAGTAATGGCCAACGAAGTATCACCAAAAAGGCACGGCCCCTTAAGAACACTCCCATCCTCCATTCTCACCCCCAAAAACAGAGTCGTCAAGCGATCTCCTTTGATCCTCGCCATTTCATCGGCGAGGTATTCAATCACTTGTTCCCAGGTTGGATGTGAGTCAAGGGTATTTTCTGGTGTATCCACATGATCTGTCACAGTCTCAATTGTCTCTTTGTTGGGGTGAATGCCATTCTTAAGAGAAAGGTAGTAACAATGATTTTTGTCCTCGGGACTACCAGACGAGCAGCGCAACTCGCCCTTGAACGCTCGAATGAAGCATTCTGTTATCGTCCATTCCATTCCCGCTATATCGTCCGGTGGCACCGTCATGATGCATCCGTAATTAGCGTGCAGCGACTTCGCATCGCGATATCTCTGTACCACGGCCCGTCCAAACCCACCAGAATGGCAACAGTCTATAATGCACCACACGATCCCCCCCTTGAACTTTCTTTCCAGTAAGTCAATAATGTCCGAGTGTTTCATCCGCGGTTCTTTGATTGTCCTCCCATCGATGCCTACACCATGTCTGTGCGTGCAAAACTTGCCGCGAAGGCCATGGCCACCGTAATAAAACAATAGCGTATCCGATGACCCATCGTGCCCCTCCGCAGTTGCCTTCTTCCTTCGATCCAATAGACTCTCGAGGGAATGCAAGATATTCGATCTGGTCGCCCTCTCGTCGTACACCTCCACCAGATTTTTCTTCGGTAGTTGACAGTGATGGCTGAGACAGCGAACTAGCCCTATATCGCCGAGGGAGCATCGTTGCTCTGGCCAATCTTGGTTCACTCCGACGACGAAGGCATAGTATGTCATGGTAACTAGTACTCCTGACCTGGAGTGCTGTCGGTGGGGAGCGGGGACATCATGCCGAGAGGATCGTGGGTGTTGCGTGATGCAATGGATATAATATGGTGATGGTACTCTAGAGAACCTTGGTATGGTACCTACCGTATAAGCCGGGGCATAAGAGACGCCGGGGCATAAGAGACACTTCTTCAATTCATAGCTAATTCATAGATAATTAGCCCCCTCTATGTACGCATTGGTGGCTCCCCATCCTGTTTCTCCTGATCACGTCAATATTCCAAATCGGGGAGTCCCCATACCAATATGGGGCTCATTCCAATTTTGGGACCAACATCTACACCGTATTTGCCGGGGCATAGAAACGCCGGGGCATAAGAAACATTTCCTCTTTTCTTCGATGATTAGCCCCCTCTATGTACGCATTGGTGGCTCACCATCCTGTTTCTCCTGATCTGCTACGTCTAGGCCTTGGTATGGTGCCACAGACGTTCTCGCGTTGAGAAGAGCTTTCCGGCGATTCTCTATGCCCTGGTTGGGCCTGGGTGTTGATGGCGGCACCCCTTCCATTCCACAACACATGGTAGAACAAAAAAGTGAGGGGCCACAACCCACCAAAACTCGATTTTCTACACAGAAATCGACGACCATGGCGTCTGCTGGGACGATACGGAACGAATACTTGCCCGATTGCGGCGTGCAGTGGCATAAAGGGTAGCCCTAGACCTGCCGTACTGGGCGATGCGCTCGGCACCGTACTGCCTGATCCGCATGGCCATCGAAATGGCTCGCGAAGCAGGTGCATGTTTTTCTTTTGTTGATTTTATGTCTTGCGTAACTGTAGCTAAATAACATAATTCTAGGCATTATAAAATAAAGCCGAGCTACACTATTGTTCATTAATATGTTATTAGTTAGT